>JAMZAV010011177.1:0-21340 GCA_024449915.1 Sweltsa coloradensis | reverse complement strand
AAAAAAAATAATACTGTAATAAAAATATTCTGAAAAAATTAGGCTAGACCAAACATTTTTTTTCTTTCGATTGCATCTTTTTAAGACAAGCTCTAAAAATAAGTGGTGCCTCAATTACTTTTAACTTGTTTTTAAACACTATTAGGCTTACTGCATATGTCCTATTCATTTAACATGGTGTTACGATCTACAAAAACGGACAAAAACCTCTTATTTGTAGACACCCGCAAGGGTGCTTTGAGTAGTTGTACAGTAAGCCTATTTTAGTCAATTCTTAGCAAAACTAATACTGTAATAAATATTCTGACAAAGTTTGAAAGCTTTGCTAATAACTGATGAAATATTACAATGATAAATGCATGTGTATATCAATTGCGTCTGTTGCAAACGGCAACCATTTTGATAGCATTGTTGACTATTTGTACTTAAGTTGACAAATGACTCAACCTGGTGATGACAGTGTGCAATTCCAATGCTCCTTGGATCAATTCATTAGAAAAATCTACTGACAGTGCATCTAGTACAATACATGTAGAACTTACACTAGGAAAACGCTTAAGTCCCGCCGCGTTGTTGGATGAGCGTAATTGGTGAATTGAGCTGACATGTGTTTTGCGGGATTTTCTGTTGTTTCTGTGAAAAAATCAGAACTTTTTTTGAATTTTTTTTTAAATTAAATCAAATTAAATAAAAAAATTAACTTTTTTTTTAATTAAAATCGTAATTTTTAAAAAGGAAAAAATCGTAATTTTGAAATTTTCATAAGAAATAACTATTCGATTACGCACAAATTTTACACGAATATATTTATTCTTAAAATTAAGGTTCTGTGAAAAAAACATTATAATCGGATAAAGCTGTAGGTGTTATAGCAGAAGAAATTTAAAAAATCGTAAAATTGCGATTTTCATGAGAAAATTATTTTATTACGCTCAAATTTCACACGAATATATCAATTCATAAAATTAAGGTTCTGTGAAAAATCATTACAATCGGATAAAGCATGTAGGAGTTATAAGTCGAAGAAATTTTTTAAAAATCGAAAAAATCGTAAAATTGCGATTTCATGAGAAAATAATTTTTCGATTGCGCTCAAAAACGTGGCAGTTTTTTAGTTCAGAGATTTTAAGGCTCCATAAAATTTCATCGCAATCGGAGTATCGGTTTTAGCCGGAATCGTGTTAACCAGACAGACAAAATACAGAAAGAAAAAGAAAGAAAAAAAAAATAATAAAAAAAAAAAAACATTCCAGATTTTTTTCTCCAGTGTAGTGAAATGGGAATCTTCGCTTCGCTCGCTACGCTAGCTACGCTCATCCAACAAGCCCAAAGATTTTGATCCACAACTCAACCCGATCCAGGACTAGTTCCCTTTAAACCCTATATTATAAACAACTAGACATTTTTTAAGATTTTATTTTTTCACAAAGAGCAACCAATCCACACTGCATAGGGCTGTGGTGCTAGCTGACAAACCCATTAACTCCACTAAACTAGCAAACAAAAAATGTCAATCTACAAGTAAAACTCATAAACGACGCTTCAAAAGAGTTACGTCTCTCAGAAAAGACCTACAAAGAGACATTATGATGAACTACACAAAGGTCACGTAGATATTAAGCATCAAATAGGTGGTTAAACAACGGGGAACTATTTGGAGAAACAGAAGGTTTTATGCTGGCTATTCAAGACAGAGCAATGAAAAATTATTGGATGAGCGTAGCGAGCGAAGCGAAGATTCCTTTTCCCACACACTGGAGAAAAAAATCCGGAATGATTTTTTTTTTCTGTTTGTTAGCACGATTCCGGCTAAACCCAATAATCCGATTGCAATGAAATTTTATGGAGACCTTCGAAATCCCCTGAACGAAGAACTGCCACGTTTTTGAGCGCAATCGGAAAATTATTTCTCATGAAAATCGCAAATTTTACGATTTTTTTCAATTTTTGAAAATTTCTTCGACTTATACCACCTACATGCTTTGTCCGATTTTAATGATTTTTTCACAGAACCTTAATTTTATGAATTAGGTACTCATGTGAAATTTGAGCGCGATCGAAAAATTATTTCTCAGAAAATCGAAAGTTTACGGGGTTTTTTTTTTGTTTAAATAATTCTTTGACTTATAACACCTACATGCTTTATCCCATTTGTAATGATTTTTCACAGAACCTTAATTTTATGAATTAATATATTCCCCCTTCGTGGAAATTTGAGCACAAACGAATAATTATTCATATGAAAATCAAAATTTTACGATTTTTTTTCTTTTTTAAACACGATTAATAAAAAAATAAAAATTAGAGTTTATTTTTTATTTAATTTAAAATTTAAATTTTAAAAAATCTTCAATTAAGTAATGATTTTTCACAGAACAACAGAAAATCCGCATAACACTTGGCAACTCAATGCACCAATTACGCTCATCCAACAACGCGGCGGGACTTAAAAGCGTTTTCCTAGTAAAAAATACATTATACAAGATGCGACAGTAAACGATCAATGTGAAAATGTAGTGTAAGGGGTTGAAACAATCGAACACATCATATCCGGTTGCCAGTCACTATTTTCCAACGGATTACCTCTACAGACATAACCAAGTAGCTAATTTATTCATTAAAAACTAGCAATCAAGTACAACCTCATTGATACACACACACCTTACTACAAAATCCCAAACCAGAGAAAGAAACTAGATAGCAAAGATTTCAAATTATATTACGACCGAAACAGTTATAACAGACCAAACTATACATCACAACAGCCCGGGATATAATTATAATTGACAAAAAGAAACAAGAAACTACCCTTATTGACGTTGCTGTCCAATGTCCCATAACATCGAGACTACATGGAAGAAAAAATTGACAAGTATAGTGAACTTGCAATTGAGATCAAGAAGTTTGTGGAAACAGAAAAAGGTTTAAATACAATCCAATTCGTAATATCGGCCAATGGCATCATCCCGAAGAAGCTACATGAAAGCATCAAACAACTAGATCTTCCACCCAATGTTTAAAATCGAGACTCAAAAGGCAGTAATACTCAACACGTGTAGAATAGTTCGTAAATTTCCCAAACTAAGAATGATACTTCGAGATTCCGAGACAGCTTCCATCTGACAAGGTTTTCGCGGTTTCCCTTAGTCCGAAGAGCAAATGCTAGGATGGCGACGAGAAAACGGCCACGACCGTACACAGCAGAATGAAAACATCATCTACAAACTAGATTATAAATGACTTGTTTAAGTTAAGATTAAGGAAAAAAGTAATAATGTAGGTATGTAATATAGGTACACATGGAAGTACCCTTTACGTAAGTCCGTACAACATGTTAACTCCGCTCCGGTTTTGACCGAGTTTTTATGAAATAATCCAATAAAATAAAAAATAAATAATAATATTAGTAATAATAATAATAATAATAATAATAATAATAATAATCATAATAATAATAATAATAAATAATAATGCCTTTATTTACAACAGAATACAGATATTCCCAAGTGTAAATATAAAAAAACCTGAAAAAAAAAAGAAAAAAATCAGCATTAAATAATTGCAGTCAATTTATATACACACTCAATAATATAACAAAAAAATAACAACAACGTAGTCTCCTCACAGGCCTACTGAGTCATACAAGCCAGTGTGGCAGTCACAATACATTTAAACTACGAACACTTTATCAAACAAATCAAGAGTTTGAAGGAATTATTAGATAAAAGTTAAAATCAGTTTGAATTCTCCAAAGAGGGAATATTTTAAAATATTGTCCTTTTTTGGGTACAAAAGGTGGGATGTTCCTATTTTAATCTTGGTGCACATAGAAATTAATTGGCTAGCAAAGTTAAACAAACAAATTATTGGCTATTTTATATAAAAACTCATTCTAAAACTGCGCCTGTTTTAAAGTGTCTTATGCTATTCTTCACAGTGCGTAAATAGTCTTTTCTGTATAGTCAATTTTTTTAAATGCTTATAACACATCATTTAATATCATTTTCTTACTTTTTCGATAACTCTACTTGGTGACCTGAAAAGGATTCCAGACAACGCTGGCATCTCCACCTGTGGCCTAACTAAAGCAACATACACCCCCTTTTGTTGTTGACATTTTAAAGGATTTAATCATTAGCCTTAAGAGACCGAGAACTTGTAGGCTTTCGGAGAAACGGAGTCTAAATGTTTATTAAAAGAAAATCGGGGTCATCAAAAACCCCAAAATCTCAAATAATTGAACTCTATCCAGAGTCACCCCATCAAAAATATAATCAATATAAAAAAAGTTTCTTTTATTGGAAAAGGAGTTACTTACATTTCCAAATTAAGGTAAAGGGTTCCAAACTGAACACCATTTGATAGAAAAATCAATATCTTTTTGGACTGCCACAATCACGTATAATAATAACTCAGTTCCAATATGTGGGTTGGTGGTGGTTTTCCACCATTTCAAGGGCATGAAACTGTAGATAAAAAGTTTTGCCAGACTCAGTGTTTCTTCCTTATCGTCTAACTCCTTCCTCTCCCCAAATTTACTCCCCTCTCTTCTGTCCTCCCACAGCTTTACTCTTGCCACATGCTCCCACACTTCTTCCTTTTTTAAAAGTTTTCTGAATTAATCTTTCCCATTTTTCTTTGGCCTTCCTACTCTTCTTTTCCCCTCCTCTGCCGCTTCAAATTCTCGTCTTGGAATCCTCTCCCTGCCCATCTTTTCATTTTCCCAAAACCCATCTTAGACTTCCCTTTTCCTAGTTTAAAATTTTCAATCTTCAACCCCATTTCTTTCCTTTTTTTCTTTACTTCTATCTTGCCCATTTTGTAACTCCCTTTTATTCAAAAAAACTTTTTTTCTGCTGCTTCCAGCTGACTCTCTTCTTTTTTCCCACTGCCCATGTTACTCCCCCCCTATTTAATATAGGTACAAAATATCCCCTTATACAGCAAATTTTACATTTTTGTGGGAACAACTCTTCCATAGTAACTTTTCCCCAATTGATAAACCCCTCTGCTTTTTGACTCTAGATGACATTTCCCCTACCCCTTTTTGCTCTTTTGTCAATTCTTCCAAATATTTAATTCTTCTTTTTTTCTAAACTTCTCCACGTGACAATATTTTCTATGTCTCTAGGCCTCCCCTTTTGTCTTTTTTTGCTACCAAACCCCCTTTTTTTCTGTTTGGAAATTTTTAGACCAAACTCTGTGAAAATTCGTTCCATCTGCCCCACCTTCTCCTGCACTTCTCTGGCACTCTCCCCCAAATAAACCACCGTCCGAAACACTAATTTTTTGTGCCCCCTTCCATCTGTATTTGGTTCCACTTTTTTTATATTTCCCCATTACAACAGTAAAGAGTGTTGGAGATAACACACACCTTGTCGCAACCCCCTTTTCATTTGAAACCATTCTGACCTCCCCCATATCTGTCTGTACACAACTTTCACTCCTTTGATATGTCTTTGTATCCTTCTTTTAAACCTCTTCCCACTCCTTTATCTCTAGACACTCCCAACTTCTCTCTAGGCGGGCGATCGTATCCTTTCCCCAGATCCAAAAAACCCAAAATGTGCTTTCTTTCCCATTTTCCCACTCCCCCTCCATTGCTGCCCTTATAGCAAAAGGGTCAATGTAGACCGTCCACTTCAAAACCCCATATTGTTCTTCTTTTAGATCGTGTATATACCCCCTTTTCAGTCTTAGTTCAAAAATTTTTCTATAAATTTTTGCACACTGACACTTTAAATGTACCCCTCATTTTTACTTTCTTACGGTCATTTTTCTTAAACGCGGTACAATTATACCTTTTTTTTCCCATCTTCCGGTCCTTCTTTTGTTTCCACGCAGCCTTATTACTCAAAAAAACCATCTTTTTCCCTTCCACCCTGATGTTTTGACATTTCCCAGAAGTCATCCACCCCCGGGAGCTTCCCATTCTCATGGCTCCTAACCCCGAGCCACCTCTTGTTCTGTTACCTCGTCTTCTTCATTTTCTCCACTTGCCTTTTTCTCTTTCTCTGCTTTTAAAATTTTTACTAACCTGACATTTAGCAATCTTTGAAAATTTTCCTCCATTTCTTGTTTTTCCCGTGGGTTGTTTGAAATTTGGGCCCATTTTCATTTACCATGACTTTTGTTTTTTCCCCCTTTCTTTCTTTTTTGTCTTTACTAGTCCGTACTCATTTTCTTTTTTCCCTGGAAGTCATCTTCAAATTTTTACCAGAAAATTTTCCCATTGTTTTGTCTTTCCCCTCCTTCACAATTTTTTTCACATGGGGTTTTTTCCCCCCTACGGTACTCGTACTATTTCTGTGGATTTGCACTTTTCATTTTTTTTCCAAGCTAGTTTTTTCTCCCAACTGATCTCGTACCCTCTCGTTCCCCCATCGCGTTTCTTCTCTTTCCTCCTTCCCCTGACTCTTCACACAGCTCTTTTTGCACTTGACACAAAAACCTTTTTTAAAGTTTTGCATTCTTCTTCTATTTTTTCCCACTTCATTTTTAGGTGTTTTTTGGTCCTAAATTTTTGTCATAAAAATCTTCTTGCACTACGGGGATTGCAGTTTCCAACTTTTAGTCTTTTGTCCGGTTCTTTTTTCTTTTTTGTCCCGTAAAATCATTTTTAAACTTCCCCAACCCGCCCGTGGTCTCCATCCCAAAGATTTGTGGGATTTCCCTCACATCTCAAGGGTTTTTCATTATTTCTTTTTTCCCATACTAGTAGTCAATTACTGTCTCGATCTGTCTTTCCCCTAGCCCTTCTCGTTATTTTTTGGGTTCTACGTTTTTGAACCCTATTCCCTTAAAATAATGAGTTTTTGGCACACATTTTTAACAATTTCTCTCCCTCTCGTTTTTTTGCTCTATCCCATGTCTCCCATAACCCCTTCAAATCCTTTTCTATCTTTTCCTTTTTGCTTAAATCCCCCTTATAAAAGTATTCGAGTCATAATTGCTTCTATTTTGCCACAAACTAAACCTTCTCAAACCCCGGTCTTCCTGTTTGGGCGCATACACCTAATGAATTCGATTGTCATGCTGTATCGCACAAGATGTACATCTTATCATTCTATCCCTATGGTTTTCACATTTACGATACTGTCTTTCCATTTGGGTTACCACAAATGCACCCCCTTTTTTCCCCCCACTCCCCAGACCACCCCAGCTTGTATCCTTCTCGAGATTCTTGTTTCCACACCCTTCCCCTTTTTCCACTGAGTCCATTACCCCAAGTTTCTGTTCTTTCATGACATCAATGATCTCTTCGATTTTACCATTAAATGACCATATTTTTTGTGCCCAATTTATAACTTTTCCTTTTTTCCGTGTGATGTGTTCTCCCCTTTTGTTTGGTTTTTTTCCCCTTTTTCCCGGGGCTATCCCAACTTTTTTTTTCTCCCCCCCACCCTTTTGTGAAAAAACCTTTTGCCCCCTTGTTTCGATTCTTTTTTTTTTTTTCTTTCTCACACTAGGCCCAGCCTTTTCCCTCTTGCCATTAGAAACGTTTTGCCTTTTTCCACTTCTCTTGCTCTGTTCCATTTCTCTTTTATTCCTTCCCCCCTTCATGTCTATATATTCATTCAAACCTCTTTTCATATTTCTTTTTTTATCTTTTGCACCTAACTTAAACCCCTCCGGTGCTTAGCCCACACCCCCTATCTTGGCATTATAAAAACCTCTTCGCCAATACAAGTAACCTTTTAGATTCCCCAGCGACTGCCTTTTCCCCTCCCCGCCCCCTTTTCTCTGTTTCCCCGCACATTAACCGCCACTTCTATATTTCCACTATTTGTACTTTCTACCCTTTTTTTTTAAGTTCATTTTTTCCTGTAAAACCCGGGTAAACCCCAGCCCCGACTCCACTCCAACACAAAAAAATTATTTGCTGTTGTACCCGACACATCTCCAATTTGTATACCTAATGCTTTTTTGTCCTGGGTTTAGCTTTTTTGTATCATGTTCTACCACTTCAAGTCTGGAAAGATTCACCCCCCTGCTGTTTTATAAATTGATTACTTCTTCTTTGTTTGTTCTACACCCAATTTACCAAATTCTTGTGTGGTTTGATTTTTCCCACCGCGTTGGACATGTTTTTAATTCTTCTGTCTTGTTATGTTCTAACCCGCTTGTGCCCAACTTCACTGTCTTGCATTGCATCTTCTAGGGTTTTTGTTACTGTGTCTGTTTGGGCCCGGACCCACCTTGAGCTCTTTACTCGGTTTTTGTTTCGCTTTTTTTGGGCTTGCTTTTACCCACCTGAGTTTGTGGCAGGTGATTGCTTCTATGGGTTTTTTGTACCGCCATTTTTGACCAACTTTTTTGTCTGGCGTTGCATACCCAAACCTTGCTTTTGGTCAAACCCCACCAGGGTCACGAGCTCTTTTTCTACCTTCTTAGGTCTTCGCTGTGGTATACCAATGTCTAATATTTTTTGTGTATCTCTTCCCCCCAGTTATTTAATCTATTATCCCAAAATTTTTCTTCCCCCCTGTTCCCCTCCCTTTTCCCAACACTCACCAATCTCATTTTTGTTCTTTCCCCTTTCCTGTTCCAGCTGGAAAAATTTTTTTCCAAAACCAGCGGAGTTTACCCCCTCTGTTTTGTGCTTTTTTCCACCCCCCCTTTCATACTGGGTACACTTGTTTTAACACTCCTCCTTTCCTTCTTCTTTTTCTCTCTTTTTTCCAACATTTTACCTTTCACCAGTTTTTCAATTTTTTTGTCTTTTACCTAAAGCCTGTACCATCAATTCCACTTTTCACTACTAGCCCACCCCCGCTCTTAAAACCTTCCAATGTGGTTCCTCCTTTTCCCTTGAGCCACCCTTCCACCCCTATATCTTCCTCCCTTTTGTTTATACTAATCTTTTTACTTTTTGGGGCATCCCCCACCGGTTTTTTTTTGCCAACCCCAATCTTTAAACCCAGAGGTCTGCTTGCTTTTTATACAGTTATACTTTCTGTTCAATTTCCTTGGCTGTTTTTTGTAGCTATTTCCACCTTTTCTCTTTTAAAGCCAAACTCTCATTTCTCACCACCCCCCATTCACTTTTCTTTTTTTCTTCTATTCCTTTCCCCTTGCTCCCCCACTTTAAAATGGGACAAATGGGACTGAAGTACACTGGATCCCCCCTAACTTTTTCTCACATCCCCAACATTGTGATTCTTTTTTTGATATTGACATTTAAACCACTGTTTCACCTTTTTCCACTGTCTTACTGTCGACCTCTTTTTTTTATCAATTTAAAAAAAAACTTTGTTACCAAGATAACTCCAAAAAAAAAAAACACTTTTCAAATGAAAAAAAATTTAAATTTAAATCATTTAAAAATTACCCAAAAAATTTTGCATTAAAAACTATCATCTATAAAAAAAATGTTTTCAAATCTCTCACTCCTTTCCTTTAAGACAAATTAGATATTTCAAGTCACATGTAGCAATAGCTTTTAAAACCCATTATTTGAAATACCCCAGCAACCATCCTGTCCCCTTTTTTCAATGGAAAACTTAAAGGGCGACCCTAAATCCACCCATGTCTTCAAGGTAGTAAAAAACTTCTTTTTTTGTTTCACATACTGTTCACAAACCTCAATTTTCCCCTTTAATCCCAAATTTATTTAAACTACTTTAAAATAAACCATTTTAAACTTTTAAAAAAAAATATGAGAGCATAATAAATAATAATAATATTAATAATAATAATAATATAGGCCTAGGCCTATACTAAAAAATCTTAGAACCATTTTAGAACTAGCGTTCTACCGCATTAAAAGTCCAACCGTTGAAAAAAAATTAGAATTCAGGGGTAAAGAATACTCAGAAGCGAGCCCTAATGTCATGAGAGTGGGTTTTTGAGAGTTAGGCCTTATCCTAGTGTCATAAACAGACTAAGGCAAGTAAAAACTACTATTTTTGAAAGTATATTTAAATTGCTTATATTTTAACTCTAATGGAAAATTTTAAAAAAAAATCAATTTTTTTCCATATGCCCAACAACTTGTAGAGTTGTAAGGTGATGTTGTCAAAGATAAGCGTAAACGTTAAAAAAGGTTTAAAGTTATTTTCCCTTTTTGGGTTTAGCAACTCCTATGTTCAGCTATTTTTTCGATCTTTCTACACACAACTTTGGGCCAAAATCTTGAAGTTTTCCCGCATCCTTACCGTTCCGCAATTCAAGTGGATTTTTAATAGATTTCAGACCTATAAAAAAAAAAATCTTCAGGGATAATTGCAACAACTGCGCGCACATGATTATTGTTTTTAAAGACATCTAGGATGGGGGGGGGGGGGGGGATTTTTTAACTAGCCTCCCACGGTTATCCCTATTTTTAATGCTATAAAATATTTATTTGACATAAAATGTGTATTTTTACAAAAATAGATAAGATTGTTTAAACATGGCCTAGGCTACAAAATATGAAATCTAAACGAAAACTGTTTCTAAAAGTGAGGACCCTACTGAAATCATGGGGTTTTTGGCCTATTGGATGATTGGGTCACGTTTTGAAAATGAGACAGGAAAGGTTTGTTTTTTTTTTAAAAAAAGTCAAAAATTATTTTATTTGACATTTAGAACAAAAAATTACAGCATTTTCGGGGAACATCGTTGAAAATTTTGAAATTAAAAACATAGTCTTATTAAAAAAATCAGTATTTGTTCTCACGGGACCCCCCCCCAAAAAAATGTAAAAATTCAGAAAAAACTTTCTTAACAATATAACTACTACTCTACCCCATCTGATTTCGGAGGTCGGAAAACACAATTATTTTTGAACAAAGCCTCGAAAAAATCCTTTCCGCTACATACTTTTCGCCAGGAGTGACACGGCCTACGCCACAAACCCACCTAAAAACCTTTTTTCGTGCTTTTTTAAAAATAAAGGACGTCTAGAAAAATACTATCGTTTAAAAAAAGCGCATTAAAGGTTTTTTAAGGTTTTGTTTTGGGGTCCGTGAACGTCAAGTCAGCTGCACGGCAACGACTGCCTCTGTAGGCCTACGCATTCCAATGGGCTGTACTGTAGTCAGTTGAAAGGTGTGATCAAGTTTACTGTCCGAGTCATATTCAACTCCTCGCAAGTTTTAAATTTTTTTACTTAAAAAAAATAAGTAAAAAAACGACGATGGGGGGGGGGCAATTAAAAAAAATTTAGGGGGGGCCCCCTTAAAGAACAAGTACCGAAAAATCATTAACCTTTTGATTATGAGAAAAACGACGAATCGTGATAAATTGGGCATAAGTAATCAGTTCCTAATCTTGCTTTAGGTTCCGTTGGGCTTAGGCCATGTGAAAATGTAAGATCATGGTTTTAAATTTTAATAGTTTATCAACTCTACACTTGTGTGAAGATTTTCATTTTGTACCCTTCAGGTAGGCCCCTATGTCTCTATTTTTTTTTAAAATAATTTTTTGCTCAAAAATTTACCCTTTTAAAGCCTAAATTTTAAAACCAATGGGAAAACCCTTTTATATAACCACATTTTATTTATTACATCAGAGTCTAACGTGTATGAATCTGACTGTTGTTTTGTTATGTAAGGGAAAATGTTTTTGGAGATCGTAAACATTTTTCGTACTACTAAAAATTGTTGTAGTTTGGATATTGTAAAAGACCGAGAGCCCGTGACAGTTTCTATTACCCACAAGGCACATTATTATTTTTATTTTATTATTATTTATTTATTTTTTTATTTATTTATTTAAAAGTCTATCCTTTCAGTTTTTAAAAATGATTTACAAAGGAGGACAACTAAATAAAACTAATTTCATTAGGGTTCCAGATTTTTTTAAACCCAAAAAAACGGGGCAAAATTCCGGCGGCTGTACTGGGGCCTGGGGCAAAACCCCCGGCCCGAGGGGCCCTTTTTGCCGAAGGCGAAAAAATTTTTCCCCCTCAATTTTTTTGTCATTTTTAACTGAAAAAAGGCAACTCGGGGGGTTACCTTAATGGATAATTACTATAGAAAAAAGTTGCTTTGCAGACGACAAAACCTTTGTATTTCAGTCTCGTGTTTTTACAAGATAAGGAAAGTCCCTTCTTAAAATCGTATTTAAAACCACGTTTAGGCGGCGGCATTTTTCAAACCACGCGTACGAGACGAAAAAACTATCTGTAAAAGTGAGGTTATGAAAATAAAAAAATGTTTTTTAATCAAAATTACTTTCCCCACCATTTAATTGCTGCTAATAAAAATTTTAAATAGAATTGCGAACTATATTTCTATCTGTTTGAATACAAAAGTTCTACAAATAAGAAGGCGAGTAGGGTTTCAAACAAACAAATTTGTTTTGTATTTTTTTCTCACGGCACTTACAACAATTAGCAAGCAAGGACCCAAGGAAGGTTTGTTTGGTAAATTATAATTTATAATATAAATATTAATGTTTTTTTTTGTGATACAGTTAGTTTTATCATTTTGAAAAGGCTGAAAAACGACAGCAACTTCTTTGGGGGGCTGGGGACGATTCTGTACGATGCCGTAAACCAACCCCCCCCCCCTCTACACTCCGTCTGCTGATGACCTTTCTTCGTGCAAAGCAAGGCCAGCAAAAAAGTGAAAAGGGAATCGCGTAGTCCGTAAATTTACAGCAGACGACCCACGAGTACCGTGAAATCGGTATTTTACAAAAACGGGACAAACGCGTCCCGTAACATTTTTGTGGGGACACCGGGACGGGTCCCTAAAAAAGGGGGCGTCCCGTTTTTAACGGGACGAATGGACACCTAAAATTTCTAGATGCAGAAACTAAATAAATACATTTTGGGAATATTTAAAAATTGCTTACAACAAAAATGCATTTAACAAAAAATTTTGTTAGAAAAGAAAAAAATATAAAAATACCCATTTAATTTAAAAGAATCAATATAAAAAAGGGTTTTGGGAATGAAAGAAAAGGAAAAAAAGGAAAAAAAAAAGGGGGAAAAAAAAGAAGGGAGGAAAAAAGAAAAAAATAAAAAAAAAAAAGAAAAAAAAAAGAAAAAAACATTAAAAAAAAAAAACGAAAAAAAAAAAACTTTTATTAGACGATCCCACCAACGAATTGGGGTTTTCCCAAAAAACAAAAAAAGAAACTACATAGGTATTTTTGACTATGGAATTATGTGGATTTATTAGATTTTTACAAAACCCGCGTTTACGCGTAAAACTTGGGGGCGTTTGGGCCTCTTTGGGGCCCCAAAAAAGGCCCAAAAGGGGCCATCTATTCCCTCATAAGTCAAAAGGTACATGTGGCAAAAACGCCATTATAGAAAAAAATTTTGTCTGGGTTTAAAACCCATAACGTAAGACCTCTAATTGGGGGGCCTTTACCAAAAAAAACGCCCCAAAAAAAGGGCCCCAAAAAAGACCTTTTACCTCATAAGGTACATGTTTAAAACCAACCCCTTTTTGGGCTGTGTGTGTACGAATACGAATATTAAAATAAGACCCCTTTTTTGGGGGGGCTTTTGTGTTTCGATCCCCTTTTTTTAACAGAAAAGGTACACACTTAAAAATGGTGTCAAACAAAACCGGGATGATGTAGGCCTACAATTTTAAAAAATGTATAACACATGACTATTAGAGGACCCTTACACGAAAAATACTCCCAAAAAAAGGCAAAAAATGGTCGTCTATTACCTCAAAATAATACATTTTGAAAAAAATGCATTTTGTTATTTGATGTGTGCAGTTCAAATTATATAAGCGCGTTTTTGGGGGGCTTTTTCGTTTCAGACCCTTTTTTTTTGGAAAAAGGCCCTTTTTTTTTCCCGGCGAGGTACACACTTGAAAATGGTGTTTTAAGGAACCAGAATGATGTCTATAGATTTTTTAAAAAATATATAACAACATTACTCTGAAAGCCCCTCACACCCAAGAACGCTAAAAAAAACCCAAAAAATTACCATGTTTTCCTCATAAGGTGCGGGTTTTGAAAAAAAAATGCCTTTTGGGCATCTTTTGGTGCACACATTAAAAATTTTACAAAACGTTTTTTGGGGGGGGGGACAGCCATTTTGTGTTAAAAAACCCCTTTTTTGGGGGTAAAGGGACCCCTTTTTTTATCCAATTACTGGGGTTAGGTACAACTTTAAAATGGAAAATTTTGCCTCAAAAAAACTAAGAAAACACGAGCTGCTGGCAAAATGATTGAATAGCTACAAAGGAAAGGAGACCTAAAAATAAAAATATGGGAAATCCTTTGCTTGCAAATAAAAAAATTTCAAGGGTAATAAAATGAATAACAAATGATTTGCCTGCTTATATTTTATTGCGTCATGAAGGTAGATGGCTACATTTTTTTGTATTTAAGGGGAACGTTCTGATTACTTAGTTTTGGAAAATTTTCTGTGCAAATCCTTCAAAGTAATTTAAAATTTTGGCTTCAAAAACAATATTGTTTTTGATTTAATCATTTGTCCGAAATGAAGAGGATACAAAAAGAACGTCGTGCGGAAACTTTATGATTCCCCCCAAAACGCTCCTTTTTAATCTGGTGTCTCACAACATCGACCATCAATAAAGACCCAAAACTTAAACAAAATTTTTAAATACTACACTTTTACTTCTATTAGGTCCCCCCATAGTCTATTTGAAAAAAATTTCCCCCTAACTTTGCCCCATGGTTCCCCCCTGAACGGGAATATTTTTTGCGGCCCACCGCAAATGACTCATTGCATTTTTCTGAGTAAATGATCCAAAATTCATGTTTCTATCAATAATCCCTAAAAGATGATTCAAAAGCTATACTTGGCTACTAAATTTTGAACGATTTCTAAATAAAATTTAGGACCCCCCTGTTAAAAAATAATTTTTTTTAGTTTTAAAAAATTTAAATTAAATTTGATACAAAAAAAAATTTTTAAATACCACCTTTTTTTCTATTAGGTCCCCCTTTTGTCTTTTGAAAATAATGTCTACCCCTAACTTTGCACCATGGTCACCCCTGAACGGGGGGGAAAAAACGATTGGGACCACCTTGGGAAAAATTTCTCGCCATTTTTTTGAGTAAATGATCCCCAATTTACGCCCTATCACTAAACCCCGAACTTAAACCCGTTTGGTATTAAGGAGCCCAGCTTAGGTAGTATCTCATTAGAATCAAAATGTTTAAAATTTCAAATTTAAACATTCGGGTAGGCCTAGGGGCCCTACATTGAAAATTTCAAGAAAAATTTGAAACATTCGTATTAAAATTTAAAAATATTTTTGCTAGTTTAAAAAAATTATGAAACTTTTTTTAATGCATTTTGCATTACTAAAGATTTTGTAAAAATTTTGAGAGTTTTTTAGGTTTATGTCTTTATGAGTTTGTTATGTTTTGGGAGTATCAACCTTTTGTCATTTTTCGCTTGGTCAAACTGCTTCCCCACCACTTGTTACTGTTTTTACAATGGTAAACGGCTTCTTCTGGTCAAAACTTGTTTACCCCCAAATGGGAACAAAATATTTAACTTTGTAGCTGGGCAACTATGTGCCACAAAGATGCTCCAAAAAAAGTGTGAAGGCCCCAAAAAAACTCTTTATTTTTTCTTTTATAACTGATAGGATAAGATTTTTTATTTTTTTCAGACTACCGGTCTAGTATAGAAATAAACGGTTTTTTTTGTTTTTTTTTATAAAAAAAAAAATAAAAAAATTGTATTTAGATTCTATCCACTCATTTATAAAACTTTTTCGTGGGGGATTTTAAAATAAAGCGACCAAGCCAATCCTGTGGCCCCAACACAATCCAGGAGTAAGCGAAACCCAAACCAAAGATAATATTTTTAATAGGAAATATAAAATTTCAGGGTATGGACAGTGGAACACCCAAATCAACGCCAGAATCAACAAGGCCCGTTTCAGCAAAAATCTGAATTTATATGTCTTCGTTGCGGAGGCTCCAAAGTCCCTTTTTACAAACTCCTAAACAAGAACTGATGGACTTAGGGCCTAAGCCCAAAATCAGAAGTTAAAAAAACTTTGCTTTGGCGGGAAATCGAACCCTGGCCCTTTTTGCATTGGAAGCAGATACCTAACCATAAGCCCAAAGAGCCCACAACAAGACTTGCAAACCTCAGCTTGCGCGAAAATTGTTATGACAACTCGCTGTGAAATTTTTTAAAAAAATCGCTATTAATGGAATCAATGTTTGCAAAATTTTATTCCTCTTAAGTTTTGTCCAAAAGGCCTAAAATAAATAGAAAAAAGTTTTAGCGTGATAAGTGTTGCCCGTTCAACAAGAAAAAATTTGGGGAAATGAAATAACCCCAACTCTCGTCACGGACCTTTTGACGTTTAAAGCTCCTCCTTATCACCAGTCGCAATTAACAATTACCAAATCAGTTTTCCCTTTAATATAAATTTCTATTCTGGGTCATTCTCATATTTTTGCACATTTCAAGACTAAAATTTTATAATTAATTTTTAAAAAAAGATACTCAGAATTTATTTTTTTATAATATGTTTGTTTTTTTGTAATCAATAGGGTCAAACATTTTGGGTTATTTTAGCACTTTTGCTTTTTTCTGGGTGGAACTGAAAGTGTCCATTTCCCTACAAAAAATTAAAGGGTTTAAAATTTAATGCTAATTTTTCAAAATTTCCATTTGGCATTTTTAAAATGTGGGATCAGCTCCGACTCGACACCCTTGCAGGGGGTTACGTGCAACGTCTTCACGCAGGGGGCGGAATGAGCTTTACGACCTCTTTCGCGTCCTCGAGCCCTTCCGACCTCTACCCCGCTTCAATACCTTATCCCCTTTTGCCTTTTTAAATTTTCTCTTTTTAAAAGTCTGTTCTCTTGTTTTTTTTTCATGTTTAATGTTTACCTTGTAACTCTGTAATCACTTGTCGGCTCAGGGGCCACACTTGCCCTGCATATTCAAAAAATTAATTATTATATTAATTTTAAACATAACTATATTAGCCTTAAAAAACTTAAGATTTTTTATATTGTTGTATCATGTTTCTGAATCATTCTTACAAATTGTTATAATTTTGTTATTTAGCAACACTTACTTTAAATTTCAGAAACACAGATCAAATTAAGAGTGGGAAGCGGGGCCGAGCGCTTTAAAATTTGGGGTGATACCAAAACTAAATCTCCGCTATCGGTAGCTCGGGCCAAATACAGTTGCGTCTTCCCCCCTTGGGTCCTGGCTACCCGCATTCCAGCCACTTTTTCAAACCACGAGATATTTTTTTGGTGGCGGTTGGAGATTTCATGCGATGACTGCCACATCCGAAGTTTTTAATGACAAAAAAAATAATTATAATGTACATCTTGTGAAAAGAGACGTAAATTACACTCTAGAAATACGACAGAACTTTTTTTATAACTATTAAAAAGTGTCCTAATAGTCATGAAAAATGTTTCCCGCTTATCGCAAGTTTCGTGATCTGTTAAATATCACTCAGACCGCACTTTACCGGGGCATTGTTGGCCGAGGGGTTGAGCTCTTGTTTTGCATGCGAGGGGGGTGGGTTCGAGCCCCGTCTGGGAAAAATTTTTTTATTTTTTTTTTTACTCATTCCTTTATTGTTTTTTTCACTTATAATTTGTGACGGAAACAATTTTTATAACTTTCCACTGCAAATTACTCAAATGGCGAAGGCTTTCTCGCTCCTGCAGCGGCAATCGGCAATTTATGAAAGTGGCCCCCTACCGCGGAGAACAAGATACATTATACTTTTTAGAAAGCTAATTAAAAAAAATACTACCAAAAAACCGTATAAAACGAAAAAAATCCCCTTGTTCTACATCCGTTTTGAGGCGCCGCGACGCTTCCCTGACGTTTCACCCTTTTGATCCTTGTTCTAAACATAACTTTGTACGATTATTTAGAAGACGAATCGATTTTTTTCCAGTGAATACCCCCCTTTTACCCATTAAAAAATAGTTTAGGATTTAAATTGGTCTAAAACGAAAAAATGGACTTATTTAAATTTATTTTGAATTAATCCAATTTACAAAAACGTTTGAAAACATATTGTTGGTTTATAGTCTTAAAAACAGCTGTCACATGTGTTATAATACTTAAAATGCACAATATTTTATACAAGTCCCGAGATAGTGCATGACTGCGTTACTGTGGGCCCGGGGGGCCAAAACCAAACCAGTAACAGAAAAAATTGGCAAAAAACTTCTAACATAATTTTAAATATCTAATAATTTGAATCAATTATTTAAATTTTCTGACACATTTCCCCTCAAATTAATTTATTTGTAGCACGTACATTTTTTAAAGTGTGATGACATTCTTGTATGGCTTCTACTGGAACGAAATCTGGGGCAAAGGGTCTTTCGCCCGAGCCAAAGCTAGGCGAGGGGCTAACTCGCCCTGTTTACTCCCACCCGATTTGGGGGGTTTTCAGCTATCGCAAAAACGCCGCCCCGAAAATTTACAATCTTGAATGGGTGTATGACCTGATAAGGGGTTTCAGATCTACAAAAAAAAAATCACCCCGATCCGATAACCAGTTTTGTGCTAAAATATTGCGAAAATCGACGAAAAACTTCCGGCTTGCGGGTGGTGGGGTAACTAAAGTTTATCTACCCTTGAGATAAAAAGTGACCATCCGCGGACGAGCCCGGGGACCCTCGTCCCGTCTTTTGTTGCATTTTTCCCTTTCCACCTTTTTTGGGTGACCAAATTGGGAGCGAACTGGTCCAGTTAGTCATCGTCCAGTTAGTCAACATAATTTACTATTTGCCTGTAAAAAAAATGAGCATATTGTATTTTAATCAATCTCCACAATAAAGAGTTGTGTGTGTAATTATTAAAAAAAACCGTAACCAATCACCTTGGTAATGAATAATATTAGTTTTTTATTTATTTTTAAACAACAGCTGTATGCATCAACAATTAAAAAGAAAAATTTTGTGGTATATTATGAAAATTCAAAGCAAATTTTTTTAGAAGTTCTTTTTTTTTTTTTATTTACCGCCCGGGGCCAACATTCATCTGCACCGCGAAAAAACATTTAATTTTTTATGCAATAATTTTGTAGCATTTGGCTGCTTGTTGTGCTTGTTGTGGGATAACAAACACGCAAATTATCTCAGCACGGAACAAACAAAAATAACGTTGTGTACTGACAGTAGCATACAACCAACGGACTTTTTTTTAAAATTTCCAAAATTTTATTTACGTGTTGGGGCCCCACTATTTAGTTTTAAAAAAATTCCTCAATGAAGCCGCTTGTTTTTAAAAAATTTTTATTTTGTATGAAAAATCGGCAGCTTTGTTCCTGCATTTTTTTGCTGTCGATTACAAAAGGAAAGAAAAGTTTAAATTTCCTGAAATATAACATAGCATTTATTTAAAAAATTACACGCTAAATCACCCGGGGTTTGTTGATACCACATGGCCGAATGGTAAAAGTATGGCGGGTTTTTTGGGGCTTATATATCTCACAATGTTCGTCGCGACAGCGGAAGTCAAAAAGACGCGCACCCAAAAAAACGCATGTCATGGGACTATCTCGGCGACTTTCGTAAAAATTATCTGTGCTTTAAATATTAACACATGTGCACATGTTTTTTTAAAACTGATAAACCCAAAAATATTTTCAAACGTTCTCGTAATGGCATTTAAAATCAAAGTAAAATTGATAAAAAGTCACATTTTTTCGTTTTTGCCAAACACTATGTGACATTTTTTATTATATTTTGTTCCCCAAAAAATTCAAAACTTCCCAAATGAATATAAATTTGTATCATAAAACTTATATTATTTCTATTTTGGTAAGTTATCAGCATTTGTAAGGTAGCGTCAAAAATGTATAGGCCTAACATTTTTACCCTTTTCACACACAGCCGGGACCCGGACCTCCCCAAAACAAAAATAATACTCGCAAACCCCTAGAGAAAAAGAATTATCTTCTTGGAAGTGGAAGAAATTTTTCATTGTTTTTTACTTAAGTATTATCAAGGGCATATTTTTATAAAACATTATTTTCCATGCCGGGATAGGTAAAAAAAATACCAGGTCACTTTCTCACTAAAAATTTCAAAACCGGTTTCAAAAAAAGTAATTTTTATTAGTTTCTTGGGGGCACCCGGGTTACAAGTGTTTTTGAAAACGGTACTTACCGGTCAAACCGGGGGTCACCTGATTTATTCTTCCCCCTACAAATATCATGCGATAATAAAAAAATGTCAACATAATTTCTTATAGTTTAAATTTTTCCCGATACATAAGCAAGCGGTGGGTGCCGTGCTTTTCAAAACAAAATTTTCCCAGATACAAAACTACCCTTTTTTTGTTTTTTTTTGTTCAAAACTGTACCCAGTTCCCCAAATACAATGCTTTTTTTTAAATTTGTTTTGGTTACTGTCCATGTTCGAAAATTTTAAAACATAAAAACAAAAAGTTTTACTGGTAAGGGCACTGGGAGGGGGTCGACATTTTCTTTGACGGGGGTAAAGGCCCCACCTCACGATGGCGATATCAGACTGTGATGACGTCAAAGCTGCCGTTATCGGCTTTCGACAGCGATCCAAAACACGACGCGGGAAACCCGTGCGCCATCAAAACCCATTTGGGCCTACTTCGAGCCGTTTTTTTGTAACTTTTTGATGTAATTTCGATTTTGACCAAAATTTGGTTAAACAATATCAAATTTCCCAAGTGTTCAGAAAGTAAAAATTTAATACCGGGGCGTATGAAAAAAGGATATTACTTTTTTCAATGGGAGTAAAGTTCATCATCAAGTTCCCAAAATTATCATTTTTTCCCCAAGCAATAACCCCCAAAAAAAAAAATAACAAATCCGATTGTTCAAAATTTTTTTTGAGTAGGGTGAATTTTTTCATAATTATTTGTCATAACTGTAGAGCTTGTTATTTTTTTCTAACACTCTGCACCGCGCCTGAAACCCGTCTATGCATTGGCTCTTAAAATGATAAAAATCAAAAAGAGTTAATTTCTTAGTGCATTTCATAGTATTAATGTCGAAATAATTAAAAGTAGTAACATTTAAGATATTTGAACTTCCCCCGACGTTTCGGAAAGGACACTAACGTTACGCAAATCATATGAACAATGTAAAGTTCGACATTTAAAAAGTCCACAAAAAATTAATTTTTAAATTGGTTTGTGGGCTCGTTTGGGCTTGTGGTTTGCGTATCTGCTTCCCCAAAGCAGAAAGGGCCCCGGTTCGATTCCCTTTAAAATCAAATTTTTTTCTTTTGATTTGGACTTATCCCTCAGTTCTTGTCTTAGGAGTTTGTAAACGGTACTTTGGAGCCGTCCCAGAACGAAGCACATAAAAATTTCAGGTTGTTTTGAATTGGCCTTTTTGATTCTGGTGTTGATTCCGGGGTTTGTTTTTTGCCCAAAAAAAAATTTTTTTTTTTCCCCAATTTACCCCCAACC
>JAMZAV010011176.1:0-22202 GCA_024449915.1 Sweltsa coloradensis | reverse complement strand
TTTTTGAAAATCAGGTTTTTAGAATGCGTTTGGTGGGTGTTAGATAAAAGAAGTGGGCTGAATTCATAACTAAAATTATGTAATTTTTGTGCAGTCGACACTCAAAACTGGAAAACCACTCAAAATATTTTACCTCCCATTTTTTGTCGTTCAGTCAAAGGCTTCAGATTCCCAACATTGAGTTTGACGATTATTAGCATTTTTGTCCACTGAGATAATATGACTTAACCCCACCTCACATTTTCGCTTTCCGCAAGCCTTTTATTGTGACAGTCATGCAAAACTCGCGTTATTCCATGGAGTGGTATTCTTTTCAAAACTCAAGACGAACTATTGCAGGTAAAATACACAATAAGCTTCTTATTTCGCAGAAAATTGGTAACCATTAAATTTAACAAACGTTCATCAGTAAAGAAATCGACTTTCCATGCACATTTTAAATGCTACATTATTAATCATAAATCCACACATCAAATGAGGGCACATTAGCACTTCTGCTTGCTCGGGGCCGGGGAGGTAACTGCCCCCTTGCCCTCTCCTGCGGGCGCCCATGCCCAGTGGTGAAAAACAACTTAGGAGGGGCGAACAATAAACGGAGGAAAAATTTTGCACTTCAAGGTCATGTTTGGCGGCAATCTGCGCGTTTTAGCGCAGCAGAATGAAAGCTACTAATCAATGTGTTTCTATCATTAAAAAATAAAAACCCTCCTTTTTCCACCAATTAATAAAAATGCACTTAAAATATACCCACCCATTAAGAACTTTTTAATTTCTTCTAATTGTTGTTTCAGTG
Organism: Sweltsa coloradensis; assembly: GCA_024449915.1. Classification (NCBI taxonomy): domain Eukaryota; kingdom Metazoa; phylum Arthropoda; class Insecta; order Plecoptera; family Chloroperlidae; genus Sweltsa; species Sweltsa coloradensis. The sequence goes on along the minus strand of JAMZAV010011176.1, from coordinate 21,409 downwards.
GTGACTTAAGTTAGGACACTCCGCTCTATGATTCTCAATGTTGTTTCATTTTTATATTTTATATTTCGTAACCCTCCGTGCCTTTGTCTTGTTCGCTGAAGAAAAACAACAAATCACATAAAGAGTATAATATACTCTTTATATACTTGTCCAGAGTACGAGATTGGAGATAGACGCAGCGCAACTGCGCAACCCCCGATTCGCCAACAGGCCACCTAACAGTTGACCACTAGTCAGATGCATTGACAAACTAGATACAAAACGACAGCAAACATCAGTCTCATAGTGCGGTGGATTTGTGTCATTAGAATTGACTCGTAGACGATAAAACCACAGGGCTTACAAAACACAATGCTGCTTTTGCACAACACATAATTTTTATACTAACAATATTTTTTCTTAAGACAAAATATGAAGGTGGGTTCACGAGCTACCGCTGGCCCCCCCCCCCACCCACCCTTGGCAGGTACCCGTGCCATGGCACCGGTCAGGGTATAGGTCAGCCGCCACTGACCTGGGCCCAGATCCACAGAGGAATTAATTTTCGGAGTTAAATCCATTTAATTCCTATATTTACTCCTGTCTAACAACCAAAAAATTTTGTTTAACTTTTAAACTCCGTTTTCGGTTAAATCCTCTTTTTTGGGTCCGGGCCCCGATGTTGGCACAAATGTTGTTTCCGTCGGGAAGAAAGATTAAATTCTGGTGGCAATAAAAACCTGACTAAAAAAAAAAAAACAGCTGAAGTTTTTCCTAGAAAAATATTCAATCGGAATTGTAGAGAAGGACGTTACCTATTAGGGAAAACCCGGGTTTGGTTTTAAACGTTTTAATGCCCTTAAAAAAACTTAGGTATTACGTTTCCCTCACAACGCAGCCCTGTTTCTACCTTGTCCATTGGTTTAACTCTACTGTTATGATTATTAATAAAATTACAATTTAATAATATTCAGATTTACAGACATTTTACTTTTGATAACACATACCAATAAGAATAAATTGCCGCACCTGAACAAAAATATTTTTTTAAATTTGTGTTATTTTCCTATTTAAATTTAAATTTTATTTTATTATTATTTTATTTTTTATTTTTTTTTATTTTTTAAAATTTAATTTTCCCGTGTTTTTATAAAGCATAATTACTTTTTTTTTTCCCATTTCTGGTCTAAAGGGGGTTTTTACAATTTTTTATTGTTGTTATTATTTTTTGGAATTTAAAAATTTTTAAAAAAAAGTTAGGACAAAAAATAAAAAAATTTTATTTTTTTTTGAAGTTTTTGATTGTTATCTCTTTATTCGGCGGGTTTTAAGGCCCGTGGGGCCTTATTTTCCATCCGTGCTAAGCTGTAAAAAGTAGAAACACCCTTTGAAAAACACTCTCATCAAAATATGCTAGTTTTTTAATATTTTCTTCCCCTCAAACTTCGCAAAGAAGGGTACATTTCAAGTCCATCTCATCTTCCCGATTTAAATTTTCCCTTTCGCATGTCTTGTCAAATGTATTAATAATAAACACGGAAAAAATGGCTTTTAGTATCTTCTCCACCTATCGCGTAAAAAAACTTAAATTCATTGTTTTTGGTATCGAAACCGTTTTCCCCTCTCTATCACGGTGGGGGGGTTGTGGCCTATTGAAAACCTTGCCAGCCTTTGCACGCGAGACTTTTAACACCCTCTGCCGTCAGTTCAGTCCCGTGTGTGGTTCTTCTCGATTCCCGGGGGAAATTCCCCCAGGGCGCTCGACTGTTACAAATAAAAGGTATTTCATTCGAAAGAATATAAACAAACATCTTCGAAAAACGTATCGGCTAAATTCTTTGTTGTCAAAAAAATGAAGGCCCTTTGGGGATTATCGGTTGGGGGGAATTTTTGGGCCCCGGGGTTGGGGGGGCCCAACGAAAAAAAAATTTGAAGGAATTTCATTTTGCTGAGGAGGTATGTACCCCATTATTATTTCATCCCCCCCCACGAAAAGGGGGTTCCCCCCCTTTTAAAAAATTGCCCTTTACTTGACCCCAACTTCCTAACAAGTGGGAGCCTCCCTTTTTAGGGGCGAAAATGTATTGTTTTTTTTCTTCTTTGACAACTGAAATTTTCTAGTCCGAAGCATGCAGACCACAAATAAACAAAAGTTTTTAATTTTACTCAAATTCTAAAATAGTCTGGCAGTTGGGGCCCAATAGTGGGGCCTACCCATGTCAAAACAATCATTTTTTTTAAATTTTTTTATCAGGCTACGTTTTTGACAATTTTTCCAATGATTTTTAAAAACTTCAAACTGCAAATGTTATTGTTTGTGCTTGTGACCATTTGTGATCGACTTAGTTTATAAAAAATTTAAAAATAGAGTAGGTCTAGATAAGTTTTTTTACTGTGAAAAACACCCAACACTTTTGCAAACAGTGACAAGTGTAGTACAGTAGGCTGCCGCCTAGTGCCCCCCAAATTGTTGGATGAATTATATAGCCTCCACGCTAAGAAAGGAGTTGCGCGCGTTTTTTAAGGGGTGAATTGTAGCCATTTCAGCGGGCCCCAAATTTAAAAAAAAACATCGCTGATTGGCCCGTCGAAAGCGCGCGCTTTCCCCTTTTCTTAGCGGGAGCGCCTATAGTAGGTAGTTCTTTGTTGTAAAATTTATAAAGGGGCTTGAAAAATCCAAGGAGAGATGGGCCCGATTCCTAAATGTTTCCATCCAAAGAGATTCAAGACACTTTGAATAATCGACGCTAATCAATAAACAACGTAGATGCCCTTTTATACTCAAATTTGAAAAATATCGACCTTATAATGGAATGTAAAGTAATTTATTAAATTTTTTCGTTTCCCTTTTGCTGTTGGTTTTTTTTGCGTTTTCAATTTGATCCCGATATTGCAAACAAGATGTGTGGTTTGGGGCAGACCGAGAGAGCTTGGGCTGTCAATTTTTGGAAAGCTATTGATATGACATCCCATCCCCAGAATACTAAATTCTTGACAATAATGGGGGGTATTGTTGTCATTCATTAAAATTTTTTATTTACTAATTTTTTCTCAATTTTAAGCAAATTGAAAGTGAGTGACAATTTTAACACCGATTTTGTGCTACCGGGGGATGTTTTTTTAGTTAGCCTTGATTTTACTTTCAATTCCGTTGGAATAAAAAGAGTTTTATAGCTAAAGCATTTTCAGATTGTAGTAGACGTTTTTTCAACGTCCTTGCTGAAAACTCTGTTCCCAAACGGTGTCAAACTGGTTTTGAAGGCCCGGGCCTAAGCCTACATTTGGGGAATATTTTTTTGGTAATGAAACAGTGGCGTGGTAGGGGGACTGTTTACGAGGGCTTTTTCAGGCCCCCTGAAATGGAAATGGGTACGTATATTTTGGGTTTATTATGGGGTTTAACGGTTATGGTCGAAGGGTTTTTTTTTCCCATTATTATGACACCCTTTTTTTTCGGGGAAAAAATAAGGTAGGGGGTTACTTAGGGGTACCTCAGATCTTGGTGTGACTTTTGGGGCGGACTGGTAAAATTTTGGGTAATTTTTAATGGAATGTTTGGGGTTTCAACCCAGACTGAAAAAAAATTCAGGCAAAAATTCAGTCAGGATTGCCGGTGGCGGGATTTGACCTGTAACCTCCCTCCCGAATCTCGAGTCTCACACTATCACACGCTACGACTTACCACTTGCGCACTAGCTTATAAGCCTACGAAAAACAGTTTTTCTTTCTATCACTGCACACCTTGTCTTGTATAATACCCACTGGGGTAAAATACACCACAGCCCGCTTCACTGGCAGCCCAAATGTCGCTCCCGACGATTTGTGACAATTGAATAGGCAGGGCCGCAAAGTTCTTGGGGATTTCAGGTGTAGTGGATCGATTGTTGAAAGTTGAAATGGAGGAAATGTGCATTGCGTTCATTTTTTTCAAGCTAGACTTTTAAAAAATGTAAAAAGTTTTTTAGGGCGATGGCCGGGCCCCGGGGTTAAGGGCGCAATCCAGATTGAAGGCTTGATGATGTTTATGTCTATTTATCTAGATGCATATTGACAATTCATACCTCCGCAAAGCGAAAAGGGTTTGTCCAGACTGGTACAGTGCAAGGAAAAAAGGGTGCAAGGTAAAGCTATAGCCTACAACTAATTCTCCCCTATACAAATTCTCCAAAAGGAAAAATTGTATGCCCCTTTTTCAGTGCAGGGGTTTAGAATTTTTTCCCCCGACCGAAAAAAACCCCCTTGAAAAAAAAAGTACAAAGTGGGGTTTTTGGGGTTTTTGAGTAAAAAAACCCATAATTCATATTAAATATTTATTAAATAAAAAGAAACAAGTCAAAATATAAGTGTAAGTACCACACAAAATTTCCAAAAAATAAACAATGCATAGGCCTAAGAAAAGCTAATTTGTACCTTTCTTGTTTTGTATTTAAATTTTTAAACTTTTTTTTTTTTTGTTGCAATCAAATTTGTTTTTATTCTGTGATATGTGGGCCCTTGTATTTGTGGAACAGAGTTTTGTTTTCCTTTTAAAAATAAAAAATTTTTCCTCTAGAGGCCCCACATAGGACTAAGAAATATTTCAAGATAATATAATAAATTGAAACTGAACAAAGAAATTTGGTATTTATTATGCGAATTCAATTTAAGCGCTAAACCCAGATGCCTTAACCTCTAAAAAAATGCATTTTCTAGGCACTGCTAATTAAAAAAAAACTTTTTTATTTCCCACTAGGGCCCACCGCCTACCCAAAATTTTTGTGTTAGCATAGGCCTACTTTGAAAATTAACCAATAAAAGGGGAAAAATGCAAAATAACTTTTTCACATATTTAGCGTGAAATTTCCAAAAACCCCCAAAAAACCGCCAAAAACCCCCGAAAAAACCCCCCGGGTTGTTTTTTTTTCTCAAAAAACCCGTTTTTTCTCACCCTGCTTTATGCCCACCTTTAAATAGGGGTTTTGTTTCGGAGTAAGTAGTGGAATGTCCCCCACAGGCTCCATTCGTATTGCGGGTATCGACAGCAAAGTTGGTCGAGGCTAAGCTTGAATTGATTCGGGAGGTGGGGGTCGTAATCGGCAATCCTGACTGAAGTTTTCTTCCTAAGTTAATCTCTCGTTAATGCGAATGCAAGGGATTGAGTCCTCTTAAACAGACCTCGGACATCCCCGTACAATTGTCCTATCCGCAACATACCCAGTTCTAAAATTAAATTAACCCTCCCCTGTAAAGTATTTCAATGAGGAGTGAGGATTGTCCGACAGGTCAGTAAATTTTGTGAGTCTTCAAAGTCAACAAAATGTCAATTAAATTTTTTGCCGATATTTACATGACTATTTTAAGTGGCCGAACGTACCAAAATTTGATAAACAAATCATAGGCCTACCGGTATGCGAAAATGGGCATGACTTTTCAGATTATGCACAACAAATTAGGCCTAAATCTTTATCAAAGGAAAAATTCTCAGTTGGAAAAGTACGAACGCACATTTTCGGTTAAATTGTTGGCGTTCATTTGTTGCGATTTCGAGCATCCTCCACTTGTACACATTGCTGTTAAAAACCTCCTCTCTGCAGCGGGAATCGAACCCGGGACCTTCTGCGTTGCATATACTGGTATGGTTAGGACGGATCTTGCAAGCAGAACCAATTATCTAGTGTTCGCTCGACTCTGATTCGGGAGGTCCCGTGTTCGAAACCCGTCGAGACCGGCAATCCTGACTGAAGGTTTCTTCCTAGGTGGGATTGTGTCCTCTTACACAGCCTCCCTCGGACATCTCTTCACAATAATTGTCCTATCCGCAATATAGTTAGTCACCCGAAGAGGGTCACACCGGTTAAATCTGATGTGTATGTGTACCCTATACAGCGGGCATCCTACAAAAATTTTATCCAAGGGAGATCGGTTCAAACTCCAAGCAAATCACGCACCCTTCTTTCATAATTGTATTTCTCCAGCATCCATCATCTTGTTTCTTGAATCGCATCACTCCATTCTTTTCTTAGGGATGAAAAACAACAACAACTTCTGATTAAAAACCTCGAAAGACCATTTGTTGTGATGGATGGTGTGGAAATGCGTGCATGCAATCTTGCTATTATTAATCTGTGTGTTTTATCATGGCCGACCTCTGAAGATACACAAACCTATTGAATACAATAGTAATTTACTCCTTATCTTGTTACCTTGTATAAATATTGTCGTACGTTCTGAGGCAGGTCTACTTACCTATGCCGTTCATTATTGATTGACCTATTCTATAAGTACGAATTGATTTCACTGTGAAATGAACATTATTAAATTCACTGTGGGCCAGATTATTGCTCAATTTAGCGCTGGTGAGCTCAGAAAAATCTGTTTTTAATGCAAAATGCAGAGGTTTATTCTGGATCAAATTGAAGCATAGGCCAGCCTACCGATTGTCAGTGGCGGATCTAGGACATAATCATGGGGGGGGGGGCGATTTGCGTGTGGATGTACAGTCGTGGGAAAGGGACTAAGCGCGGACGCACGGGGGTATGGGGGGCGGAGCCCCCCATTAATTGCGCCGCAGGCGAAAATTTTGAAAATCAGGTTTTTAGAGTGCATTTGGTGCGTTTTAGAAAAAAGTGGTGGGCGGAATGCAATACCGAAACAATGTAGTTTGTGTGCACCAATTTGTTTTGTCGTCATGTCGAGCTTACAATTTACAGCATTGGCCTACATTGCAACATTATTATAAACGTTTGATCTTATTTTCAATTCAGCATTTTATTTATTTATTTATTTATTTATTAAACGTCTATCCTATTCAGTTAAAAAAGCGATTTACATAGGAGGACAACTTAATAAATCGAAGTACTCTGATGCAGACACATTTCAGAGGCAAACTGATTATTTCTGACAACATGAAGGAAAGTTGACTTTTACTGGGAGTTTTAAATAAATAGCGCCGCAGGCGAAAATGTTGAAAATCAGGTTTTTAGAGTGCATTTGGTGCGTGCACAATAAATTAATAAAATCATTTATTTTTTATTTTTAAAGAATCATGGGGGGGCGATCGCCCCACCGCCCCCCCCCTGTATCCGCCACTGCCGATTGTCCCATTAGTTTGTGGTTTGCACTAATTTGTGTGCAGAAATATCTAGTGTAGGCCTACGCGGAAAATGAAAATGTAGCCTATATAATATAATTTCTAGGGACGAATAATTGGGGGTTTGGGAAAATTTTTCATCAGGGTAATTTTTTAAAGCGATTCCATGCGTTTTATACATCATATTTCCGTCTGAGGGTAGCTTCTTGAAAATCACATAGGCCTAGACCTATTTCAAGATAAGATATCAATGAAGTTGAACCTAATTTTTGTATGAATAAATAAATTCGTATTTAGAGTCTACCCACTCAAGTCGTATAACTGATTTTCAGTGGGGGCCTAATTTCCAGTAGAAAGCATGCCAAGGGATAAATAATTCATGCCCTAATTCAAGTAGGTACCAACTATAGTTATAGGCCTAAAGGGGAATGTGCTCGGTTGTGCACTTTAGTTGAATTAAATCAAAGAAAACACACATCCTACTCTACTCGTGTAAATAAAACAACATAGACTGACGGGGTGCGAGCCGTCCTAGCAAACGAGGCACATAATTAATTCTAAGATTGTTCCGAATTAGCAGCTTGTTGGTTCTAGCGCCGGCCGCGGGTGAAATCGAGTACAACCTTGTTGGGACGGTGTTTCCCATTCAAAGTATAGCTGCGTTTCTAGTTGGTCATTGTTCGCGCTCGACGATGTCGGAGCTGACAGGGTCGGTACTGCTTGAAATATAATGTCCCCTGTTGTAGATTCTAAAATATACCAATTTATTTATAAAAAGTGGGGAATGATTGACACTTGACAACTAATCTATTAATTTTTTAAAGTCATGTCTTTCGAATATAGCCCCAGCCCCTAACTTAGAGTATCCAGCCCGTCCAAGTGCCGCCGTACGGCGGTACACGGTCCCTGAGTGTGTGCTCGTCGCTTAGAACACATTACAAAATTTGGTTTAATTTTTTTCGTAAACTATACCGTATATAGACGGATAGACCACAAAAGAAGTTTTTTTGGAGTAATTTAAAAAGTTTTGAGTTTATATAATTTTAAATGTTCAATATCACTGTATTTCCTTTGTAAACAGCCTTCCAACGTTTCAAAATATTTGAGTGAAAATTGGAAGTCAGAAATTAGTTCTGAATGTGTCAAGTAGTTTGCTCGATTTGTCGATCAAGTGATTATTTTTCAACGGACATTAAACATTGTAAAAAAGTTTGGCCCGAGCTCATCCTACCGTTCAGCAGATAATTACAAATCTAAGACCAACCAATGAGAACGCAATGAAGCCTGCAACTAAGGCACTTACTGTACAGTTTCTTCGGGAAAGACCACTGAAAGAATTGTTTTTATTGTCATAAATCTAGCCTAAATGCATGAATTTTGTGATCACAGCACAGCCAGCGTTTGTTGCTCGAGTGAGCATCTCTGCTTTGCCATGGCTGCCTCAAACTTTGTCATTGCAGAAATATATTAGAAACATTCACATTTCACATTGTAAACAAAAAAGTAAGAGCCCAACTATAGAAACGTCACAAATTTGACAGTTATAACATTTTCTGAAATTTTTAACGTTCATCTTCATTTGTACGAGCCTTCATTTTCAACAACTATAAAATGTTTTTAAATGTGAATGGAGACGACGAGACGTATTGTAAAAGAGGGAATGGGACACATTTGGCAGAGGCCTAAGCAAATAGCTATTCGCTCGGCCAGGAAGCATCCGACGTATATGAAACTATGTAAAGTTGTCAATAAAGCATACATGGACAGCCCTGTGATCATAGATTTTAGAAATTTTGTCTTATCCATCAGCCATAAAATTCACGAATATTGTAAATTTTAGAGTTTTTAACAAAATCAATACTCGTGAAAACTTATTTATTTTTTATAAATTATTTTAAAACAAAATTTGGAAATGTGTTACTGCAGAGCCCTATATTTCCACCTTCGTAACATTATGTTCAAAATTTTATACACCGGTGGTGTCAGTCGACCGAGCGAACAGCAATTTACCTAAAACGCATGTCCTATACACTCTCTTATGAAGGCTTCATCAAATTACCTCAATCCATCGATCATTCAATGGTTTTTGACTTATTGATCAATTGAATCTAACTTGCTACCTTCTTTCTCGCCAACAAAACAAACCCAATCAACCCAGTGGCGGATCCAGGGGGGAGATAAGGGCGATCGCCCCCCCCCCCCCCTCCGTTGATTGAAAGAGTTATAGAGCTGATCCTGTATTTGTGGGCAGTACTTATTTCGCCGCTCTTCATTCGAGCGGAATAAGTAGTCTTGTAGCCTGTCAACCCCTAATGCCTGATGGCACGCGCGGTCAGCGTTGTCGATGAGGAGGCGCCAACTCTTTCAACACAATAGAAAAGCAATTTAAATGTGTCGCCTTTAAAGCGAATTCTATTTGGCAACGTAGAGCCACGCGTTATCCAAGTGGTAGGTCCGGCTTTTTGACGAAGGTATAATTGGTACACAAGTCGGCCTCTTTGTAAATTTAGTTTCTTTGAGTGATTAGCACTGCACACAAATTCAAGATTTCCACTTTACATTTTATTCTATACGCGTTTCCAAGCAAAGATAGATGGCAGCACTAAAACGCAACATGTCGGACCGATCGGTGATTGAGGCAAACTGCTTACGGCGGGCGCTGTATATTCAGTTAGGTTCAACTTGATTTTTGTTACATTTCTGATCATTTGCGAAAACATTGTTGATTATGTCATATCGTCCGCGTATTTTATTAGTAAAATTCGTAAGTTTTGGTGATCGTCTTTAATCTTTATTAAAAACGGGAATTTAATGGCATTTTAAATTACAACAAATAATTGAGATTATTTGATGATATTAGCTCGAAAAGAACAAACCACACTGTTAAACTATTAAATACAGAAACAAGTGTATCAAATAATGTTGAATGATGAAGATCGATGATATTTTGCCAAGAAAATGTTGACCACCAATACTAATAATTTCAATAATTTACTTGCTATCTAAAAATCAAATAGCTTCTAGCAAATTATAGCCCCACACTTGTTTTGCACGTTTTCTACAGCAATCGGAGTAGGCTTATATATATTTATCTTCTATTCACTTAGGACTACTGTGTTTTTTTTTAATGTACATTTTATTAAAAGTAGGCCTATTGAATAGCTGATGGCATATTTTTATTATTGTTTTGTATGTCAATAATGGCATGACGCGTCATTCTGCAGACAGCTTTAAAAACTTGTAGGTCATAATATGACCTGAATAAGTAGGGCCTATAATGATATTATCGTTATACTTATTCGATTGTAATAATATAAATCGTATTTATTATGATATTATGTATAATATTATGTAATAAATGAACAATGACGGTAAACGGTATATGTAGGCCTACATTAATTATATAAAATAGAAAAGGAGTTGGGACTTGTGTATAAGCCCTAATACAATTATTATTATTTTTGTTATTGTTTTGTTATTATTATGACTTTATTTATATTAAATTATCATAATAAAACTATAGAAGTATATCTCAATTAATTAAAAGTGCCATAAGAAGCGAGCGATACTGTGTGTGTTTACTATGAGTTGTGAACATTCTTGACGGTTTGAATTTGATTTAGTATTTATCGTACCCTGTTAGCCTATATTTAGTATATAGCCTATAAATACCAATGATTTATTATGATATTACAATTAGAGAATTGTAATATGGATACAAAAATGCCATCCTCGGTGTCTCATGGGTGCATGGGGCGCAGGTCTGAATATAGTAATATTATTCTGGTGGACATGGTCTCGAATCCCGCATATTGGAGAGCGATTTTATAAATTTTGGTGCACACCCATGCTTTTGAATATCATCAATTAACAACATTTTGGGAGAGCAACGACAATGTACCTGTGATTGTACATATTTATAAGTGACAAACACGGAATGACATGTGTTCTTCAGGTAAGCACATAGCGCGCTCCTCCGACTATCACTGATCGGACAGTTGCATTTTTCGCCACCAGGTAGCAACCCCTTTGCTTGGAAACGCGTATAAAGATTACATTAATCTTTGAACGTTATGATAACATACTAAACTGTATTTTATGATCAATCTAATAAAACATCGAAATTCCAAATCTCTAAAGCCATTTAAACACATTTTTTAATGAATTCCTTTCAAAATGCTCCTGCGGGGTTGAGATGGGGTCCTTGCCCCCCAGATCCCCCGGTGTTACGTTGTGCCAACTCGGTCGCCCCCCTACAAAGGTCCTGGATACGCCCCTGAATCAACCTAACCGGGCCACACAAACCGTGTTCTTTGAGTATGGAATTGCCCCTAGGTAAAAGAAATACCAGTGAATCTCACTTGGGAGGCTAAAGCACCTCCCTGCATCTCCTGTCCGCCTGATCCTGATAGCCTACCATTACATCCATCTTGACATCTTCCTCTACCCACTCTTCGGCCTTCAGGCGATGATCGTGGTTTGTTATGACAGACAGACAGAGTTTGTGTTGGTGTTATTCAACTTCTCCTTCAAGTCTTGAAATAATTACATGTTTGTGCATATTTCAAACAGGAGTGGCCAGAGCAGGCCAGAGTATCGCTGTATCCATCTGGCATCTACTTTCACCATACTCTATGGCCAAGGTATTCTTACGTACGTATCGTACAATCACGTCATCGGGACTTTGTATAGCGATGAAATCAGTATTGGAAACAGATGGGCAGAATTAAATCCATTGGAATGTTAGTTCACTAGGAAAACGCTAAAGTCCCGTCGCGTTGTTGAGCGAGCACCGGTACGTGCAACAACGACCCGAGTACAACATTCCCATAATGTTACATACCAATAAGTCTTTAAGTTCTTGACCGATTTAGCTGAAAATTTGTAAAATATGAGAGAATGTTGTACTTATTGACCCTGCAAAATTTCATAACGATCGGAACATTTTTATTTTTTTATTTTATTTTTTATTTTTTTATTTTTTATAACCAACGATCGGATTTTGTTCAAAACTATACAGCAACCCGCCTAGGTGGTATGTACATGTGTGCAAAATTTCAGGTCGATCAGAGAAACGGTGCGACCTGTACCGAAGCAGTAACAGAAAAAAAACAAAAAAAAAAAAAAAAAAAAAACCCAGACATTCGAGCCATAAGAGTCAAGTGGAGACGTTCGCTACGCTCGCTCAATAATATGCCATTTAAATCTGGTAGTTTTTTGAGTTGAACTATTGTGGTTAACCTTTGACAAGCACGGGAGCAAAGCAACAAAATCAACAGATCGTCAACTAAGGATACAAAAATGAAATAATTCACCGCGCGTTAATCATTTTGGTGGTGGCGCCGGGTTAGGCTAACCATTAAAACATGTGAGTCGCTTGTTACATCAAATTTTCAAACTTTCTGGGGGGCTAGCCTCCCCCTTTACCACATGGTCACCAAAACCATTCTGTATCAACTTTATTGAAATGAAGGACAATGGATAACAAAAAACTATGTCAAACGGACGTGTCTTTCGGTCCAATTTCTTTTCGTAAGCTTGGCGTTTGCTCTAGCGTTCAACTCCTCTTGGTGGAGGTGCCTAGAATATTGTAATTCCACTTTAGCTTAGTGCTAGCCCCGAGCCCTGAACCCCAGTGTCATCAAAAACATTCTGTATGCAATCCTTGTTGAAGGGCAATGTCAACAAATGCACTTCAATCGGAGGTCATGTTCGGTTTTATCGTGAAACGTGACACACTCAGACGAACGGACGGACAGAAAATTGAGCTTTTTTAGCTTTGCTCCATCCATCCAAATCCCATCCGGTTTTTCATCAAAGAAACAATACAGTGTGAAGGGATCTTGGGTCTTATTCTGGTTGTGACTGTCTCTCCAAGGTCCTGAAGTTCGCATAGTTAAAATTTAACTTTCAGTTAGCATTAAAATAATTTTAAAGCTTCTGATTGGTGGTTGCCATAGTGATAACAATTTACCTGGCAGTTAAATTTACTCGCCTCTTTAACTGGACATTGAAGGAATCAAATTTTAACGTTATTGTTGAGTGTATTGCATGTCTTGGTTTTATTTGTATTCGCGATACGAATCTGGTGTTTTCCCACAGCCAAATACATTATGCATGCCCTGCGAATATACCCGACCACTATAATGTCCCTTCAAGCGAGGTGAATGTTTTTTGTCGTGATAGTAGCGTTTGTTGTCGTTTTTTCATTGTTGACTGGTTATGCAGCAGCCGACATTCGAGGTCAAATGCAAAAAATTGGCGCTCGGCGGCGTTTGTCTGTCTTAGTGGTGAAGGTAGTTGGGTGCAGGCGGGTTGGTCTGGTTGAAGAGACGGCTTGGCCCTATAGAGTGCAGTACTAATTCGTACTTGACGAATAATGCAAGACAATTTCAAAGTACTAGGCCGAAGCGGCCTACGCTTTTTCAAGTCGCGTTGATGGATGCACTTTTATGGTTGACAAATATCACGAAAATATCGTATTAAAAATCGGGGAAAAAATGGTTGAAGTACGATTTCTATGAGAAATATTTCTTCAAATGTCTCTAAAATCATAACATATATATAATTTCAGTGATTTTAAACGTTCGTTCCCATTAAGTTTCATCAAGATCGGAGTAGCCGTTTGCCCGGTCGCGGGCCAAATATCACGAAAATATCTCATTAAAAATAGAAAAAAAAACCTTAAAAGTACGATAATCATTAGAAATATTTGAACGATTGTACCCAAAAACGTGGTCTCGACCCCTTCAAATTTTTATCAAGCTCGCATATATGCCGTTTGGCCGGTATAGCGAACAAACAGACAAAAATACAAAAAAAACACCCGAGCTATTTTTTTTTTTGGGGTGGGGGGGGGTGGTGTCAGTGAAATTTGAAGTTTTCGCTTCGCTCATTCAATTATTTTGGGGTTTGGTCCTGTTTCCAACCTCCGATATAAAGTTTCTCCACTTTTGTTAAATCAGCCACTTTGGACCGTCGTTCTCTAAAACTCACTCTCATTACACTAGCCCAAAATCCAGTGTAAAGTGTAGACACTGGAGATTTGAGTCCAAGATTGTTTCTCGTGCCTCTTTTAAATTCACAGTTTTTCCTTGAAACCTCACAGTCTATAAACTTTTAGATTTTTGGTCGATGTTTGCATTATGTTGTGTGATCAAATGTTACCAAAATTTCACGTACAAAAATGGGCAAATTTTTGTGACAAAAAATCATCTTCATTAAAAATTGAGACGTACACTAGTTAAAAAAGTACGAACGCACATTGTCAGAGGTCTTGCGATTGTCTGATTGTGCCTTCGAACTTAGTCCCGTCATATACAATACTGTGATATTTAACTATAAAACGCTAAAGTTCCGTCGCGTAGATGGATGAGCTTTTTTGTATGTTTTTAATTTGCGTGGGATCTCTTTACTTATCAAGTGCTTTTTGAACGCATTATAGGTGATTGTTGTGAAGTTTCAATTGTCCATGTGAAATATGAACGTTGTAGCCCCACTCGTTTGGTCAGAATCGGCCCAAATGTCACGAAAAAATCGCACTAAAAATCGAAAAAAATCGTAAAAGTACGACATTCATGAGAAATATTTCTTCGATTGTTAAGCGAGCGAAGCGAGCGTTTCCATTTGACTCTGCCGGAAAAATTTGTCACTCGTTTTGTTTTTTTGTTTTTTTGTTTGTTTTTTTTTGTTTGTATGTCTCGCCATAACGTTCGAACGGAGGCTCGGATCGAGTTGAAATTTTGACCATCCGCAAGCTTTGTTCTCGATTGAATGCCATTAGTTTTGTGGCAAAATCGTTCAAAAAGTTAAAAAGTTACATTAAAGTTAATCGAAAGTTTTTTTTCAAACTAACCGGCGACAAAATCTGAGATAGCCAAATCATTTAGAATGTCCGTCCGGTCACGAATATGTTAATTTTAGTTTGATCCGATAAGTAGTGTAGATGGAAATTACATTATAACAAAAGTAACGTTGCCATGGCAACGAAAAGACGCGCGAAGTTTCTAATGCACTGCCACCTAGAAGTAATCAAACACTTTCGAGGAAGCAGTCTATTATTTGTCACCAAAGAGTTTAAATATTTTTCCCAATGAGTCAAGGTCCTCTAGATGGCGGTGGATTTTATCCGCAAAGTAAAGATTTACATACGTGTTTACCCAAATACCTTGGCAATAATAAATAATATCGGAAACATGGCCCTGTGGACAGCGAACGTCGCAAATTTTAAAATTTAAAAAAATGTGCATTGTGGGTCTAGCTATAGCACGTGCTCGCTTATCAACGCGTCCAACTGAGCGTTTCCTAGTACCAAAAAACGTGGCAAGTCTAAGTTCAGAGATTTCGAAGGTCCCCTCCAATTTTCATCAAGTTCGCATATTATGCCGTTTGCCCGGTAGCGTGCGAACAGACAGAAAAACAAACAAAACAAAAAAACAAAAAAAACATACATTGGAGCTAAATTTTTTGAGGGGTCAGTGAAATTGAAGTCTTCGCTTTGCTCGCTACGCTCATCCAACAAAATCACGAAAACAGAATAAATATAACATTAGGAATGTTAAATTTGTTGCAAAATAGTCTTCGGTACGATGTAAATTTTTAGGTCATCGAATTATATATGTTTCTCACTCAAAACTCAAAAGTGCAAGGGAATCTTGTAGCGCCGTTTTTTTAGTCGGGGAATAAATTGATGTCGATAGTCGGACTAAAGCGTTTAATTTTTTAAAGTGCTACAAAGTTTACATGATTCTTCTCTTTTAGCGTTTCCTATATCATACGGTCCTAGCTTATAATAGACTATGGAATTGAAACTATAGGTATAACTTCGTATTTCTTTAGAAACTTTTTTTCAATGCAATGGTATCTTTGCAAATATTTAGCAGTTTTAGTTTTTGTCGTTTTTGGAATTACTTTCCATAAAATACGTCTCTCTGGTGGTACAAACAGAGAGGTCTCTTTGAACGGAAAGTTTCTGGGGGGGAGGGGGGGGCAGGACCAAGAGGCTGGAGATCCATAAAAGCACATCGAGTCGAAACTTTCCTATCTCCAACTAAGTTGTTTGGAACTTCGCAACTTCTCGGGGCAGAAAAGTGTGGTCTTCTTGAAAAGCAAGGCACATCATTGTCGGATTAGTTTTAGACGAGGCGACGTATCCGACGACGACGACGACGAGGGTGGTCAAAAGAGCGTGGAAACTACTTGTTTGAGTTCATTGGAGACCGATTAATTAAGAGGACGAGGGGTGTTTTCTTCTTTCTTTTCTTCTCTACCACCATTGGTAACAAACGTCTCGAAGCTAAGAGGAGTCACTGAGGTCGACCCTACTAAAATGCACGCGCTCAGGTATTGATGATTGCAGCTGAACGGTTAGGCAGTAATATATTTACCAAATTTTGCATGAATGTTAACTATCCATACTTGGTTTCAAAGAATTATAGCGTTAGAAGAATAAAGTAAATAAAATTGCAAATACAAAAGATGGATTTCACTTAAATTCCCATTATGAAAATGCCCAACAAATCTGTACTGGTGGAATAAATTCCCGAAGACAAAAATTCAGTACATTACGGAGATTTCGAGAATTTTTAATTCGAAATAGATTAATTAATTGAGGAATTCGCGTCCTGGATCTCATAGATGACTTTTTTCTTTATCAACGTTCACGTGAAATATGATAACGGACTCAAATGCGCTCGCTCAGGTGTTGATGATTTTTCTGCTGAACGGTTAGTTATATCATTACCAAATTTTGCATCAATGTTAATCAAGTACTTTTATATTGATATCCACACTTGGTTGCAAAAAATAACCCTTAAAAGAATCCATTGCGAGAGATGAGTCCAAAACGTAAAAAAATGGGAAATGCAAACATGCATTTCAATTCTGGAAATTCCCACAAACTGTTTATCTTACGATAAAACCAAATTAACCTGCGCGTTCACATTGACGTGGATATCCAGTATACAAATTTGTGTTAGTAAAATCTATACATGGAATAAATTCCCGAAGTTGACCAAAATTGAGTAAATTACGGTGATTTCACTATTTTGTAATTCAAAGTCAATGAATTACTTTAGGAATCTTCGTACTGGATAACATATTCTTTATTAACGTTAGTGTGAAATTTGATAACGGTGTTATAAACCGTTTACCCGAAGAAAAAAAACAGAAAGCTGAGCGCTCAAACTCGTCTCCGCGCCAGCCTCACCGACAAGATCGCCAATATAAAACCCTCGCGAAATTACAGTTTTTATTGTAAGAACAAAACTTAACATATTTCCCATCTAATGCGGTTTTCAAACACTGTAAAATCCAATACCTATGACAAACGTAATGAGAAAATCGTGGCACTTACGTCAAGAAGCTCAGGCGAATGAGTAAATATTTAGCATTGTCAGACTTTTCTGAGGTCCCAGCTTCGCTTCACTTGATAACCCACTCAAATATTGCACAGTTGTGAAACGGAAAAAGTAGGGGGTAGCATATTCACATTTATAATGGCTCAGACGAAGACACCTAATACCGTTTGGAAAATAAATAAATATGAAACTGCTGAAACGCGATTTTTACAATCTACAATTTCAAAATCGAAATTCGCCCGAAGACAAAACCATTTCACTCGTTCATCTTCCGAGTTGGCTTTCCTTGCAGTATTTGGTTGATAACTCATTGGTTATGTCCTGTTATTGGCATATGTTGACTGTCTCTCTCTCTCTCTCTCTCTCTCTCTCTCTCTCTCTCTCTCTCTCCAACCCCCCTCTCTCACCCATGGTTGGATGGAAGATAAGGCCTCACATAGGCCTTAATCCCGCCAAATAAAGACAATAATCAATCAATCTCTCTCTCTCTCCACCCCATGTCTCTCTCTCTCTTCAATGCGATGCGAGAGAGAGAGAGAGAGAGAGAGAGAGAGAGAGAGAGAGAGAGAGAGAGCACGTGGCAAACGGTGTGTGTATTGATTCATGTTGGTGCTTGGAGCAAGTCTATTCCTTTACTTTAGAAGTTTTAAAAGTTCCAGTTTGTTACATCAGTTTCGTTCTCGACAAATGCAGCCAAATAGTAACTTGAAAACCATTTTAAAATGTCTCCGTCTGGCTCTGGTAACTTCAATCCCGCCCAGGCAAATGATCTGCTCTCCATTGTACTGCAGCTCCTAGGAGAAATCTGTAGTTTCCGCTATTTCTTTTCTTTCCGGGGTTAATAAGAAATAAAGCAGGGGAAGTGTTGAATTGGTGGGGGAGGGGGAAGGTAAGTCTACAGAGTGTAGAGGGGTTGGGTTTCTTGGCGTGAACTCATGTTTTGCGACGAGTCGATGTCCACACCTCGTGGGCTGGGGGGTAAATTCGGCAGAGCATGGCTCTGCTAATCGTAAAAGGCGATTCAAGAGAAAGAGTCCACCTCGCAAACATCAGCTAGTAAGGGCTGAGTATATTACTCCTCGAAACTAGAGGCGAGCTCTGGCAATCGTCGTCGGGGACCTTGCCCTCTTCCCTTGGCGACCCCCCGGCGACGATGACAATGACACAATTCGAACGATGACAAAGACGATGACGACCGCGACGTGAGAAACCCCCCTTCCTCCTCTTACCCGTGGCTGGTTCTGACCAGCATGGGCCCCTCCTCTCCCCCCCCCATGGGGCTAGAGAGTGGTGCATTATGACCTAACGGTTGACGCGTCCTTAATCCAAATTATCCAAAAATAAATCGTCCGAATGTATTTTTTACAGCGGACAACTTGATACCTATATACCGCCGTTGTCCGCCGCCGCCACAATGTCGTCCTTTTTCGAATCCTTTGCGTTCCGGGGGTCAAAGAAAACCCAGCGTTTTTCGACAAGAAAATGTCGAATTCCCTTCATGTAGCCCGAAACGTACAAAAGTCGCACATTCCTCGTCTTACTTGGCATAGTTGGTAATGTAGAACATCTGTGCTCTCTACTCCTATCATATCAGATTTTCAAAATTTATCATAGAACAATCAGAAAATGCGTATTTATTTGGATAATTTTTGACCATATTGCTATTCTAAATTCTAGAAAATTGAATTTATATTTTTCTTTAATCAACGTTTAGGAAAAGTGTTATGAATCTAGATGACACAATGATGTAAATTTACAAATGGATATGACTGAAATTGGTTGAGAAATTTAAAACCGCGTCAAATGAACCTCCTAAAATCAAACTAGAATTACGCTGACGCTTACGTTGACACACCCTGCATGCAGAGAGGTCAATGTAGACGATAATGTCTTGCGTGCGTTCGGTCGATAAGGTTGAGCATTGAACGGTGCTGGGTGTGGATTATCTCTCACCGTACGTGCGCTAAGCCGGGGGTGAAGTTGGGCGTCCTATCCTGTCTCTCTGGGCCGGGAACAGCTTCGGTCCCTCAGGATATATCAGGTGAGACGAGAGGCTTACACTGGGCTCAGTGGGACAGACGAAATATTCTTCGTATTCTTCATTCTCTCTCTGCTAAGGAAATTCAGCGTTTTAGGTTAGAGATGCTTAATTAGATTGAATATATTTTAGAAATCGCTACAAAATGTTAAATTTGCTGAATGTGAGGTTTTCCCACATCTATCGAGTGTTTTAGCGTTGTTTTTCAACCTTTTAAGTGGCCAAAATAATTGGTATTATAACGCTTTAATATTTCTCGATTTGGTTAATCGGGAAACACTCCCGTAGGTGTAACTGTTATTAGCCTATTTACTACAATTCAGAAATTAAAAAATTAAAAAAGTCCGCCCCAACCGGGAATCGAACCACGGATCTCCCGCATTCCAGACAGGCATGTATAATTCAACTACAATTTAGAGCTTAAAATGTACCCGTCCTGATGGTTTAGTGGTTAAGACGCCTGTCTGGAATGCGGGAGATCCGGGGTTTGATTCCCGGCTGGGACGGAATTATTAATTTCTGATTTGTAGTAAATAATAACTTTGAAATTATTATTCAAAACAGTTAAGTGGGTAAAAACAATAATGTTTCGGAAGCTTTAGCCGTTTCGGTCTCAGGTCATCAATATAAAAAAGTTAAATATACCTAACTTTTTATTATTGCCAATTTTAATTTCTTTAAATTTTTATAATCTAAGACGGATTGAAATGGTTTGGAATGCTGGTTCATAAATTCTCATCCACCAGTTATCATCCGATTCATCTCATGCTACCCTTTTATAAATGAAAATCTTAATATTCAATCTTTTATCATTTTCAATAGACAGTCGATAGAATCCCAAGTGCTATTTATATCGCGTGAAAAGCATTATGCGAGAAAGATGATTTCCAACGTTAAATGCCGTATGCTCGGGTGTGTGGTCTACTATGTCTCCCTTACAGTCACGTAGTTCACCACACACCCGATTATATAGCCTAGCATAGGGTGTTAAACCCCTTCTCTCCCATAATGCTTTGCACATGATGTAGGGCAGTGGCGTAGGAACGGGGGGGTGGGGGGCAAAACTAACGTGAGTTATATCAATCCCAGAATTTCTGTAGTAAATCTAGGGCGACGGTCGTTCGCCCGCAGCCAAGCGCACGCGACTGCGTAACGACTAACTCGACCTGTATACTCCTACCCGAGTTGGGGGGTTTCAGCTCTCTGCACACTTGCACACTTTTTAAAGTTCTCGTAATGAACCAAATTCAATGGCCAAGTTTTTTTTTTAAAAATGATTTTGAGTTTAAAATTTTTACTTTTTTTTATCACGAAAATGGTTTTGGCTTGGCGCTAGTCATAACAGGCGAAATGATCTTACTTCTTTCCAGTGAGAAACTAGGGCGGAAGAATGAAAAGATTGGCTTAAATTCTATATTATCTCACAACATTCACAGCCGAAGACTTTTGAATGAGAGCTTGCCTGCTTTTTTTTTTTTTTTTTTTTTTTACAAATTTTTGTTTTTTGGGGGGGATATGTACTTACACTTATACAATTCGACAGTCACCTTGGTAAAACGAATATGTTTGCCTCTATGCTTCGTCATTACATAAAAAAATAGGTTGAAATTTACTAAAATGGGCAACTTCACGTTCATCTTTTGAGTTTTTAGATCGCAAATAGTTGCAATAAACATCGTTTACAGAGTCCGAGTGCAGTTAAAACATGGCGAAATAACTGTAGTATGGTGAAATTTTTTTCGCCTACGGCGAAAGGGCCTCCGGCGGCTGGGGCTACACCCCAGACCCCATCTGCCGCTCACAAAATCTTCTAATGGATTTTCCCCCCACCAACTTTCAAACCGTTTAGAGAGAGTTGTGGTACTGAAACCCGTACTGAAACATTCAAAGCTCTCTATCGTTTTTTCAAACAATTGATCGAATCCAGTCCGAAAAACCATTATTGTGTTGAATCCCATCCTGATA
>JAMZAV010011175.1:0-21939 GCA_024449915.1 Sweltsa coloradensis | reverse complement strand
TGTATCCTACACCTGAAAAGTGAGTATCCTACACCAGATTAACAACGTATCCTACACCTGAAACAAGTATCCTACACCTGAAACAACGTATCCTACACCTGAAACAACGTATCCTACACCTGAAAGTGAGTATCCTACACCTGAAAGTGAGTATCCTACACCTGAAAGTGAGTATCGCTCACTCGTCGATTGCGTCGGGGCCTACAGGGTTGACTTGGTCGCTTTGGTTTAATGTCCCCCACTGAAAATCAGTTATGTGACTGAGTGGGTAGACTTTAAATACGGATTATTTATTTATTTATTTATTTATTTATTTATTTATTTATTTATTTATTTATTTATTATTTATTTATTTATTTAATTATTTATTTATTTATTTATTTATTTATTTTTTTATTTATTTTTTTTTATTTATTTATTTATTTATTTATTTATTTAAGACATTAAACTTGAATATACAAACATCGATATTGCTATTTTCGATAATAAGAACATTTTAACAAGCTTTTTTATGTAGGGTATCGATATGTGACCGAAATGTTGTCTGAGAAAAGTGTAGAAAGTGTAGCTCGTTGTTTGCTGACGGTGGCAATTAAGCTCTTGTGTCAACACCGGTCGTATTATAATATTGAAAGTATCATCTGGCCAGGGTTGGTTGCTATGACGCCGCTGGTTGCTATGGAAACCGCTGGTGACGTCAGAGGGTGGTGTATCCGACACTTTAGAGTGGGTGAAGATTTTGTTGAGTGGTTTCTTCAATCCTTATGGCCAAATACTGGGACTGAGGCCTCTTAAACATGTCCATCCATTCAGGATTACACTAACACACAAACATGCAGGAATAGTTTCCAAAGGGTATTAGGGTAGTTTTTACAAAATCTAAGGGGATTTAGGTGGTTGTAGTGGAAACAGAATATGCAAGGGGAGAGGTGTTAAGGTAGTTGTTACAATGTCATAGGGGTGTTAGGGTAGTTTTTACAATATCCAAGGGGTGACGAAATGACAAATGGGTGTCTCGATAGTTTTTTCTATGTCAAAGGGGTATTAGGTTAGTTTTTTCCAATTTCCAAAGGGTGACAAAATGACAAATGGGTGGTGGCAAGGATAGTTGGATGAGCGTAGCGAGCGTAGCGAGCAAGCGAAGACTTCAATTTCACTGACCCCCAAAAAATTTAGCTCCAATGTTTTTTGTTTTTTGTTTTTTTTTTTTGTATTTCTGTCTGTTGTTCGCTCTCTACCGGGCAAACGACATATGCGATCTTGATGAGAATTGAAGGGACCTTCGTTTTTCTGAACTTAGACTTGCTACGTTTTTGGGTACAATCGAAGAAATATTTCTTATGAATATCGTACTTTACGATTTTTTTCGATTTTTAGTGCGATATTTTCGTTACATTTGAGTCGATTCTGACCAAACGGGTGGGGCTACAACGTTCATATTTCACATTGACTTTAGGATTATGGTGATTTGGTACCTTGTGAAAGAAAAGCTGAAACAGTTAGCTAGAACCCATAGAAATAAAGGTTTTAATATGAGTTTTTCGTTTTTTAGTTCGATATTTTCGACACATTGGGCCGATTCTGACCAAACGGGTGGGGCTACAACGTTCATATTCACATAGACATTGATGTTATTGGATGTAGTACCTTTTAAAAGAAAAAGTTGAGAAAGTTATCTAGAATCCATAGAAATAAAGGTTTTAATATGAGTTTTTCGATTTTTAGTGCGATATTTTCGTCGCATTTGGACCGATTGTGCCCAAAACGGGTGGGGCTACAACGTTCATATTTCACATTAGTGGTAGCGGTACGCAAAATAATACTGCGCTTTTTGAACCGGTTTGCCACTTTGCACAGTTGTAGGTGGAACCAAAAGTAATTTTTAAGGATGTGGAGGCACTCAAATTTCCCTTAGAATTCAAAATGGCGGCCATTTTCAAAACGATGTTTTCAGATACAAAAATTCTTTTGATGTGTCTAATAAATCATGTTTGGTATCGTTTTCGTATATTTCCGACTCGAATAGCACAAAAATAATGTTAAAATAAAAATCCAGGTGAAATTCTAGAAGTTTAACATATATTTAGTAGTATTTTCAAGACTTCATAGATTGGGTCCGACATAGAAACTCTTTACCCTACCCTTGTAAATGCTTCTAACATAAAATTATTATGATTTAAATGTTTAATTTAAAACCAAAATTCATTTTTTTACTTTTTGGCCAGTCATTGCTGCGGCAACCAGAGGTGCTCAACGGGTGGTTAATGATTATTGTGCTGATTATATGCTCCCCTTTTTTAACGCGGTTTGGCACTTGGCTCAGTTGAAGCTGGTACCCAAAAGATTTTTTTTAAGATGTGGAGGCATTTAAAATTCCCTTCGAATCCAAGATGGCGGCAATTTTTGGAAATGACCTTTGAACTCAAAATTTTGCTCAAAACGACTAATAATATCATGTTTGGTGTCAAGTCCATATGAATTTGAGCCAGAGAACACGAATTTGACCTCAAAAATATTAATGATACGTACAGTTTACAAATTCACTACGGCTATTATCACAAATCGACTAATTGATAGGTATTTAGTAAAGAATATAGGTATTTAAGATTTTCTGTTTAAAGCAATTTATTACTTCTATGCCGCGTTCTTCACTAAGTTCACACATTGCTCTCTTGGCAGACCGCTTGCCTTTGGAATTAAAACACACACTGTTTACAATCAGTGAATGCGTGAAAATCTCCGAGCGCTAATGGTCAGTTTGCCTATGTTACCTATGCGCAGCTCACCATTTGCTGAAATCGAAGGGGGACAAGCCTGATTTTCGTGCGGAAAAAAGTCATCTAATTCAATTTCCCTGTGCTGACTTGCAATGAATAGTTTAGAGAAAAGCTGCTCATCAGTCATCACACTTCTTATTCTTGTTGCCTGCAGACGTAATTTTTAGTTTAGCCGTGAAGATCTTTTTCTTCACTGTCTTTAAGGGTTGAAAAGTAGTTATTAAGTTATCAACTATATAGTACCTCCTTTACAACCTTATACAGATTGATGCCATCATCTACAAGAGAGTTTAATGTGTCAACACCTTCCTTGCTCACTAACACCCGGCTGTCAATTACTATAAGATCTTCGCTTAATTCCAAGAACGTATTACCAAATTCTAGAAAACTGTCTTTGAGTCGACAACTGCTATGAATCAATAATAATAATATTGTTAAAATGTAACACTAAGAATCCACTTTATAAATTTAAGTACCTAGCTTACATAATACCCACTATAGTGGTATCATTTGTATATATTTTATACATTATATACTTTTATTTATACACATACCTTTATATACTTTGATTGAATACTACATAATTAGGTATACATACCAAGATTCAACGTCATCTGCCATCTAAACCTGAATTGCCACAAAATATTATGCGCCCACACACAAGCCTCTCTCATGTGGGCATTCACCTTCATATTATGTAAATCAATGTTTGTTTTCTATGTTATATATTGTCTGTATCAATGAAGTTGAATAAAAGCGTGCTAAATCTGAATCTGAAATCTAAAATCTGAAATCTGAGCGCAAGTGTCTTCCCTAAACATAGTCTGGTATGCTGAGTATTGCTCATGTTGTCGAAGAATACTTGGGGTTTCATCTTGTGCGGGAATAAATTCACTGTGTAACCTGCAGACTTTAGGACCTGCAACTGACCACCTCCAAAGAGCCACTGGATCTTCTGTTAGGCCCTCTACACCACGGTCGGTCACCCTTAATAAGAGCATTATTTTGTTCGTGTGCGTTATCTAAGGCAAGGGCAGAGAATGGTCTGGTAGTCTTGTAGATTATATAGTTTCTACTACAGAACTCACGGTGAACGCTGAGAGCTGTGTTTGAGAGCTCTTCAAGGTCTTTTAAATGAATTGTCAATCAGTGAGAGTAATGTGTGTGATCAAAACAAGAAACCAAGGAACTATGCATTTGAGAGATTCTTTGAACAGGTTACAGCTACCATTTTTAAGTTGCCATTGGACTAAACTTTGCTGAGCTTGCATGGCCCAACTCAAATGCTAGCACTCAGGTGTTCATAGGCGCCAGCTCCGTGGGTGCAGGAGAGCCAAAGCACTCACGAGATAGATTTATGTAGGAGCTGTGCACCCACACAAATCATCACAAATCATCATCACAAACGGCAGTTCTTCTGCGCATCCACACACATACGGAATTGAATGGTATATATGCAAGATTTATTTTTTCAATGTAACAATTGTAGTAGGGCTGATTCGAAACTACCGCAAAGCCCCCAGTGCCAACCACTAGCGGGGATGTAATATAATCTATCACCTCAGTGACTCACTTCTATTTGGTGGGTTTCCAGTTTTGACTGCACAAAAACTACATTATTTTGGTATTGCATTCAGCCCACAACTTTTTTCTAAAACGCACCAAACGCACTCTAAAAACCTGATTTTCACAATTTTCGACTATTGTTGGGGGGCTTCGCCCCCCGAACCCCCCGTGAAGTCCCCATATACTACCTCCGGGATTTTAATTTCACCTCACCAGTCAAACTACTCCAGAATCGCCACTGCTCTACCCCATAGTTTGTCTATGTTTTGAGCACCCACAGTCGTTCTGAAAAGTTGGCGCCCCTGCAGGTGTTGATGATTTATGCTGAACGGTTGGTAATACATTACCAAATTTTTCATGCATGTTAATGAAGTACTTTTATGTAGATATCCACACTTGGTTGCAAGTAATGAGCCAAAAAGGTCAATTGCGAGACATAAGTCCAAAACGCGAAAAAAAAAATGGGAAATCCAAAACATGGATTTCAATTCTAGAAATAATTATCACCAAACCGTTTATATTACGATAAAACCAAATTAACCTGCTAGTTCACATTGATTTAATCGTTGATATCCAGTATTCAAATATGCGTTAAAATAATCTGTACACTTGTAATAAATTCCCAAAGTTCACCAAAATTGAGTAAATTAAGGAGATTTTACGATCAAAATTAATGAATTAATTTAGGAGTACGCGTAATGGATCTTATAGATGGATTCTTTATAAAAGTTCGTGTGAAATATTATACCGACGTTATTAACCGTTTACCCGAAAGAAAGAAAAACAGAAAACTGAGTTCTGAGACTCGTCTCCGAGCCAGCCTCAGCGACTCCTCTTAACAACGTCACAAAGTAAACACAGGCCAAGTAAACTCCAGTATTGAGTTTAAATTCTACAAAATATTCAGTTTCTCAATTTTTTGTTATTTTACTTTAATATTGTAGTAATATTTGTATTCTGAGAGTCACTTACATACGAAAATGACTCCCAAACATAGATGAATTTGAAAAACTGCAAGAATTTTGTTACTAAGGTCAACATTCCAAAAACCGCCGCCATCTTGGATTCGAAAGGAATTTTTATTGCCTCCACATCTTAAAAAAAACTTTTGGGTACCAGCTTCAACTGAGCCAAGTGCCAAACCGAGCTAAAAAAGAGCAGCATATTAATCAGCACAATAATCATTAACCACCTGTTGAACACCTCTGGTTGCCGCAGCAATGACTGGCCAATAAGTAAAAAAATGTATTTCGGTTTTAAATTAAACATTATAATCATAATAATTTAATGCTGGAAGCAATCACAGGGGTAGGGTAAAGGAGTTTCTACGTCGTACCCAATCTTAGAAGATTTTCTTGAAAATACTACTAAATACATGTTAAACTTCTAGAATTTCACCCAGATTTTTATTTTGACATTATTTTCGAGTTATTCGAGTCGGAAATATACGAAAACGATACCAAACATGATTTATTAGACACATAAAAAGAGTTTTTGTATCTGAGGACATCGTTTTGAAAAATGGCCGCCATTTTGAATTCTAAGGGAAATTTCGAGTGCCTCCACATCCTTAAATATTAGTTTTGGTCCCACGTACAACTGTGCAAAGCGGCAAACCGTGTTCAAAAAGTGCAGTATTGTCGTTTTTCATGTCGTGTACCGCTACCCCTACATGGACATTAAGGTTATGGTGATGTAGTACCTTTTGAAAGAAAAAGTTGCAAAAGTTGACAAAGTTATCCAGAATGCATAGAAATAATGGTTTTAAATATGTTTTTTGAGGTTTATAATAACAACTAACTGTAAGAAACAATAGAAACTTGACAACAGTCACCTACAATGCATTCACAAAGCACTTGCAAAGGAAAAATGGTCCCACGCAAACTAAAACTTACAAAAACGCTCATCCATCAACGCGGCGGGACTTTAGCGTTTTCCTAGTATTTACAATATCCAAGGGGGGGTTTTAGGTGGTTGTAGTGGGTGGAAACGGAATGTGCAAGAGGAAGGGGTGTAATGAGTTGTTACAATGTCATATGGGTGTAAGGGTAGTTTTTTACAATATCCTAGGAATGTTGGGGGTGGGGTAGGTTTTATAATATCCTAAGGGTAATGAAATGACAAATGGGTGTCAGTGTAGTTTTTAATATCCAAGGGGTGTTAGGGTAGTTTTTTACAATGTCTGAGGGGTGTTATGACAGTCGGAGCCCGGTTTGTTCTATAGAACATATGTCAATGTGGAATGTTAGAATATTTTCCTTTTGACTAACTCTTTCTTCTACTAAACGTAGAAACAGTACGATCACCACATTTACTCGTTGTGTTTTTCTCCGATATTTTGACGATCATCTTTAATGATGGACACCTCCAATGACTATACAATTTTGAAATACAAATCAAAGTTTTGTAACTAAGTCGCCTGCCTCAAAGAGAACTAGCTGACACGAGGATATTTTTTACACTCACATCATCGGATGACGTAATCATAAAACCCGCTCAACTCGTTCGACTTCGGCTCTTCACGATCACACCCGAACTTTTCCGATTCGATTTCGCACATCTCGATTACATTATCTCGTGTCGGAGTCGGAGTTAGTCACCGAGAAGTCTTGAAAGTGTTCGAACGTGTTTGTTTACCAGCTCCGTGATGGCCAGCCTAGCCTAGTGTTGGTTGCCTAGCAACGAGATACAATTAGCGACTCATTACCCACGCGAGTGATAACTAGTTTAAAGCAATTAGTGATGACGTGTGCGCAGAGAGGTTAAGTGTTTTGACATTTGTCACGCAGTTCAAAAACGGGATAGAAAGAGACAAACAATCATTTAGGTAAGTGAATATTCTCAAGCTACCAATATAACACATAATTAGTACTCTTATATATGAATTAATAATATTCCTTTCAGTAATTAAACTTTATTATTATTATTATTATTATTGTTATTATCATTATCATTATTATTATTATTATTATTATTATTATTATTATTATTATTGTTATTTTATTGGATGTATTTCATACAAACTCGGTTAAAACCGGAGCTAACATGTTGTACGGACTTACGTCAAGTACTTCCATGTGTACCTATTACATACATTATTATTTTTGTCTTAACTCTATTTTTTTTTTTCTATTTTTTTTATTATTATTATTATTATTATTATTATTATAAACTAAAATTAATGAATTAAAATGAATTAAAGTATTCACTTGTGTGTGGCACGTTGGTCTTGTGGTTAGAGTATCTGCTTCCAATGCAGAAGGTCCAGGGTTCGATTCCCGCTTAAGTCAGAAGTTTTTTAACTTCTGATTTGGACGTAAGTCCATCAGTTCTTGTCTTAGGAGTTTGTAAACGGTGACTTTGGAGCCGTCTAGCAACGAAGCACATAATAAATTCAGAGTTGTCGGCCTTGTTGATTCTGGCGTTGATCCGCGGGTGTTCGCTCTGTTCATACTACTGATTGCTACATTTCTTGTAAAAAAATATCGATCTTTGGTTGGTTACCTTACTAACTACTGGTCTAAGGTTTAAGGGTTTAAGAAGATGAAAATATTTCAACTTCTTAGCTCTTAACCACTAAACCCAGCCAATGAGAAGCGAGCTCTCATAAATCTGGCCAATGTAGCGCGCGTACTAGACGTTATAGAAAAACTTTCTTAGACCATAAACCATAAACTTAAAACCTAAAGCCTTCAGAAAGTATGTGCACCTGCCTTTAGACAACTGAAGAATGTCAACCATAGCACCCTAGATAGGCCAAACAGGTTTCCCACAAAAATTATTTGATACCCCTCACTCAGGAGAACTGATACGTCGACGCCGATGACGAGCTAGTATCTGTACAACTATATAGGGCTATATAGGACCGCTGGTAGGACACGATCCACTTAGGATCGAATATCGACACAATCAATTAATGATTCGTTCCCAGCACTGTTTGCATAGAGGTGTGTTATTGTCCCCTGAAAACAGAGTGATATATGAATGACACAAACCGCTAGCTGGTTGGCGTCGATGGCGTCGCCGTCGTCAGGGTATTG
Source organism: Sweltsa coloradensis (assembly GCA_024449915.1). Taxonomy (NCBI): domain Eukaryota; kingdom Metazoa; phylum Arthropoda; class Insecta; order Plecoptera; family Chloroperlidae; genus Sweltsa; species Sweltsa coloradensis. Next base: position 13,556 of record JAMZAV010011175.1, on the reverse strand, counting down.
GCTCACGCTCCGCTATAAAGCTAAGTATATCCTGAAAACTGGTTTTCAGAAGAACAATTTCATTTTACTTTTTTTAAGCCTACCGTGAATTTTAAAGCAGATCAACCCTGTCAACGTCGACGCCATCGACGCGAGAACAATAATTGCCAACCAGGGAGCGGACAACGCCCCAGTTTACTTAAAGAAATTAATTAATAAGTTAATTAATTCGTATTTAGAGTCGGCAGTCATATAACTGATTTTATGTAGGGGACATTAAACCAAAGCGACCAAGCCAACCCTGTAGGCCCCAACGCAATCGACGAGTGAGCGATAACCAACCAAAGATCGATATTTTTAATAGGAAATATAGCAATTAGTGGTATGGACAGTGCGAACACCCGCGGATCAACGCCAGTTATTATGTGCTGCCTCGTTGCTACGGCTCCAAAGTCACCGTTTACAAACTCCTAAGACAAGAACTGATGGACTTGAGTCCAAATCGGAAGCCTAGAGCGGGAATCGAACCCTGGACCTTCTGCATTGGAAGCAGAGATGGAACGAGCCACAAGCAAGGTTCGAACATACACGCATCTGTCAGGCTGGAAACGAATACAATTTTCGCTATTGGGTCATTCCTAAAAATGTGTAAAAGAAATCTCGCTTGGGAAAACAACATTGGAATGTGTTATACACTAAAACAATCTGGTGATCAGATACAATAATAAACCTTCCACCCGGAAAACTCTTTTGCGCATGCGTCGAGCACCTTGTCTGGATCCACTGCGTGTTTGTTGGCTCAGCCCCGTTAGACTTCAAAGGTGTTTAGGACTTCAGACCAGACGGGTTAAATAATTTACATAGGCTACTATGCATAACCAGCTGTGGTTCGCGGTGGTATTACGAATAATAACAATACTTCTGCCCTGAAACTTCGAGAGCTAGTGTTACGGCTTCGTTCTCCTCGACGTCTGCTCGGCAGTCCGGGTTACAGTGGCGGCGCCAGCCAAAACACAGTGGTGGGGCAAAGAAGGGGTAAGGCAATAAACCGAGGGGGCTAGTAGCGGTAAGCAGGTGGAGTTTGGGGCGAAGCCCCAGCCGCCGGAGGCCCTTCCGCCGAAAGCGAATTTTTTTTCGACCATACCACAGTTATTTCGTCATGTTTTAACTGAAAATGGCAACTCAAGGGATTACGTTTTACCTACATATGGACGTTATCCTAAGAAATTACCAAAAATAAATTTGTGATTTGATGATTTAATTTTTAGTAATATTACGCGTGCGGCAGGCATTTGACACCGGGGGGCAAGCCATTTTGAGGGGGGTTGCCCCCTAGGCCCCCCCTAGCGCTGCCACTTCCGGGTTAGTGGAGGAACCGATATGACTGTCAAGGTTACACCGTCCTTTCGAATGAGACGTTAAGCAGTTGGTGGTTGATACTTTTCGAAAGGAGTAGGCTACGTGCCGGTACCAGGTTTCCCCTCCTCCCTTCTGTTCATACATTATCCTCATCTATCACCACTCATCGTGTCGAATAGCCAAAGTACATGTATATGAGACGTAAAGCAATATCCAATCAATCAATAACAATACTTGACAGTTTCTTATGAGTAAAACTTAAAATGGTAACAGCGAAACTAACAATATTTTAAAGTATGATAAGCATTCTATAATATAATATTGTTTACTCAGATCTATGCGTTTACACGTGAGTTTTTACACGTGATACGATGAGGTTGAATTGGACCCCGAAATAAAGAGATTTTGGCTACTTGAAATGACTAGAAACGACATAATGAAAACAAGTTTTTGAAAATTGTTCGTGTGGCTTCGTTGGTCTTGTGGTTAGAGTCTCTGCTTCCAATGCAGAAGGTCCAGGGTTTGATTCCCGCTCTAGGCAGAAGTTTTTTAACTTCTGATTTGGACACAAGTCCATCCGTTCCAGGCTTAGGAATTTGCAAACGGTGACTTTGGAGCCGTCCTAGAAACGAGGCACATAATACATTCTAAGGTTGTTCCGAATTATCCTTGTTGATTCTGGCACTGTCCGCGGGTGGAATCGTGTCCAGCTTGATTGATCGGTGTTTCCTACTTAAAAATGCCGGTCTCTAGTTGGTCATTGTCGCCTCCTACAGGGTTGGTCTGGTCGGCTTTAAATTTAATGTCCCCCAATGAAAATAAGTTCTGTGACTGAGTGGGTACTTACACTCTAAATACAAATTTATTTATTTATTGTATTTATACATAAAGGCCTTAAGCATATTATGTTTTGTGTCACCAAACAAGATAGACGATCCAGTAATGTCTGTCCTGTTCAGATGTAGGGCCTAACCAAACAGGATGGACGATCCAGTAATGTATGTCCTGTTCAGATGTAACCAAACAGGATGGACGATCCAAAAATTTTTGCCCTGTTCAGAGTACCCAAACAGGTAGACATCGAGAAAAGGTCTCCCCCCCCCTTTTTCACTACCCAAACAGGATAGACGATGAGTAATTTTGCCGTTCAGATGTAACCAAACAGGATGACGATCGAGTATGTCTTCCTGTTTCAGATTTTAACCAAACAGGATAGACGACCCAGAAATGTTTGTCCTGTCAGACTACCCAAAACAGGATAGCGAGATAAGTCTGTCCTGTTCAGATGAAACCCAAAAACGGGGGGGGATAGACACCCAGAAATGTCTGCCCCTTTTCAGACGTACCCAAACAGGTACAGGAAGACGACGAGTAATTCTGCCTGTTCAATGTAACCAAACGGAAGACGATCCAGTAATGTCTGCCGTTCAAAAGAACCGATGCCCCGAGGAGGAAATACTTTTTTTTTTGCGAAACCTTGACTCCCTGTAAACAATCCCATATTTCATCATCTATTCAAGAGAAACGACAAAATTGAATCAAATTCCCGTCTAAGCCTTTTCCCCTTTCTTATCATTAACAAGATAAAATATTTAAATGACGACAGTTTCTATCTTTTGAACATTCGCTCTGTTCTCGAATTTATCCCTGATCTGGTTTTAGATCGCTGCTCCCCTCCACAAAGGGTTGTTACACCTGCACGATAAGATTTTTTTAGGTTTTATTATGACGAGATGAATTTTTGCGGACCTGAAATAATCATTTGACAGCGGTATCACCAACATTTCAATCATCTTGTTTGAATTTTAAAACCCTGCTATACCATACACTTACGGAAACCCAGTGGGGGAACTTCCTTTTAGGGGCCCGCCCGCAAAATTTCTATGGGGGCCCCCCCAAACAGATACACACCTACATGGGCCCAGTGTTTTTTCGGGCTTTTATCCGGGGGGGTGTTATGTAATGCAGGTAGGGGGGTTTGGGGGGCAAAGCTCCCAATAATAGCGCCGCAGGCGAAAATTTTGATAACGGGTTTTGAGAGTGCGTTTGGTGCGTTTTAGAAAAAATTTGGGGGCTGAATCAATTCAAAATATGTATTTTTGTTGTTGTTGGGGTTTAGACTCTAAAAGTTCCAAAATATCGCTACATTTTTCCAACCGCTAGATTCAAAAAAACGGTCATTGAAGCAACGAAAACAAATACAACTTTTTTCCAAAAAGGAAGAAATCTGTTTTTTGTAATTTGGTTTTTTTTTAATGGGCCCTGTCGGTAACGGTAACTTCATCAATTATTTTCGTTATGCAGTGTAGCTGTAGACTGAAAAAAAATGTAATAAAAAAAAAAAATTAAATTTTAAACAATAGGTTTAATGTATTATGTATTTGCTATTCTGTAAACAAAAAATATTTTTTTTTTGATTAATAGTAATAAAATGCCGTTTTCTATGCTATATTTAAAAAAAATTACGTTTTATGCTACGAAATTGCGTATAAATTTTTAAATTTTTGTTTCCAGCCTTTAAATTAAAAATTTTACATTAAAAACTAAACCTATAGTTCACAAAACGCGAAAAATCTAGAATTTGACGTTAAAATTAATAGTTTTTTTTTGTAATTTCCTATACGGAAATGCATTTTTTATATGTTTAGTGCGACATTTTAAATCACTAAACAAGTCGGAATCATATTTTTTATCGAGCGCTGACTAACCCAAAACTTCGGGCTGCGAAGCCCACGCCCCCAAACGAAAACCATAAAAACGCATATCATGGTGAAATTTTTCCCTTTCCCGGCATGACTTGTTTTTTTCAATGTCGTCTTCCTGGAAGGAAATGCAATCCCTATGAGTCTGACTGTACTTCTCGCATGCAACATTTGACCTTTTAAAGGAACTTTTTGTCAGGGCCCTATGCACACGCTTTTTTTGTGAAATGAATTTAAAAAATCATGATGAAAAGTTTTTTTTTCCTCTTTTTACTAAAAATTTTTTCTTTTTTTTCCTGTTTTGGTTTTTAATTACAATTTTTGAATAGTCGTCTTGAGAAAAGGAAGGCAAGTCCTATCCGTACCCCCTCAAAATTTTTGAAAAGTAGCCCGGGCGAGAGGCAACTTTTTAAAGGGCCCCAAAAGCGCAATTGTAAAAAAAAGGGCTTTCGGACCGGGGTTAGAAAAACTTTTTTGGGTAAATTCAGTATATACAAAAAAAAAGTAAAAAGTTTTTAAAAGGACCCCAACAATCCTTTTATTTTTTCTCACGGTATGTTTTCCACACTATTTACTTTGGGGTATTTTTGCATTTTTGACAAAAAATTTTCTTTTTGCATCAAATGTTTCTTTCCCCCAAACCAAAATGTAGTATGTTTTTTTTGCCCCTTCTAAGTAAATGTGATTATGAACATTTTAATTAAACTAAAATTCATTTAACTAATTCTCAATAGGTTCAAAAAAAATTATTTTTAGTAAAATTAGCATTTTTAAACGTCAAAAATTTCTTGTAGTGGATGAGCTACGAGCGTAGGGGAGCGAAGTAAAATTCCATTTTACTAACTGGAGAAAAAAAAACCGAAAGTTTTTTTTTTTCTTTCTTTTTTTTTTTATTTTTGTCATCTGTTAGCACGATTCCGGCTAAATCGATAATCGATTGCAATGAAATTTTTTTGGAGACCTTAGTAACTTGAAGAAGAACTGCCACGTTTTGAGCGCAAAACGGAAAATTATTTTCTGAAAAAAGCAATTTTTCGATTTTTTTTTGATTTTTTTATAATTTCTTCGACTTTTTAAAACCCCCCATGCTATGTCAATTTTTTAAAGATTTTTTTACACAACCTTTAATTTTAGAATTTAGGTATCGTGTGAAAATTTGAGCGCGATCGAAAAATTATTTCCGAAGAAAATCGAAGTTTACGGGTTTTTTCTTTGTTTAAACAATTCTTTGACTTATAAAGTAACACCTACATGGTTTATCCTATTGTAATGTATTTTCACAGAACCTTAATTTTATGAATTAATATATTCGTGTGAAATTTGAGCACAATCAAATAACTATTTCTTATAAAATCAAAATTTTACGATTTTTTTCTTTTTTAAACGACGATTAATTAAAAAATTAAAAATTAGAGTTTATTTATTATTAATTTAATTAATTTTTAAAAAAATCTTCAATTAAGAAATGATTTTCACAGAACAACAGAAAATCCGCATAACACATGGCAGCTCAATGCACCAATTGCGCTCTCCAACAACGCGGCGGGACTAAAGCGTTTTTCCTAGTGTATCAAAACTTAAAATGCTAAAAACCCGTATCTCTAGATGGCCTGGGCCAAGGACTGGTGTAGAACAACTCATTCCTATCTTTAGCCTCCAGGAAAACCCTCAGACGGGATTGAAGGGCACCTCCCGCATGAAGTCGAGTAGACCGAACATTCCCATCTGCTGCAGCAATCCACACAGATCAGTTGCTTTATCTTCCCCATTCTTCTCTGTGTTTGTTAGTTCTTTGCGCTGCGCATATGTTTGGATTACACTCTCGCCTATTGTTACGTAATCTTCTGTCTACTGCGACATCGCTAACGTGTGAGTACAGTGGCGTCACTGAGGTTGTAGCCCTCGTTATTGGGCTTGTTAAAAACTTGACGTCGTTATGATAACGCGTTATTTGTATTTCTTGATGAACGTGAAACAATTTATTACTTAATTGTGGAAATTTTTAATAAGTTATCATTTACTTTCACAATCATTTTTCAGACCAACTTGTTTTTACTGGTAGTTGACCACAAAACTAACAATTTAGTGCAAAACTGAACAGAAATATCAATTTTATGTAAATCAATCCAGAAATTTAAAAAAAAAACTCAGCTGGGTATGTATTGACTTTTTGATTTCTTGATTGACTTACATTAAATCAAAATACACCTACGGGAGTATTTCCCGATCAATGAATGAAATTGAGAAAGAAATGTCAATGTTTATCATTACCCACGTCCCAATTTGATTTAGATTTTGGTGCAAGAAAAACAAAATTATCTTTAAAAAATTAAGTACCTTATTTTTTAAACTTTTATTGATTAATAAAGTAACTATTGGGTAGACTTTAGCTTTAACTTTAAACCTGTTGAAACTAACTAAGTACAGTAACCCAACTCTGTATCCCGCCCAGCTACCATTGTGCATCAAGGGATATTATTCCATGCCAAAGAAATTTAACATCTAAAGTAGGCTAGATCCCCAGTCATTGGTCCACTTCCGTGACAGTTAGAAGCCATCTTGAATATGTCAGTTTTGCGGGAGAGATTTGTTCCCAAATATTTTTAAAGATGGCGGTTGACAGGTGAGCATATTAGCCATTAAACACCAATGATTACTAACTAAAACCATATCAAAGAATCCAGAAAAATACTTAGTTGCATTAAAAAAGCATAAATTTAAACGCTAAATCGCCATCTTGAATATGGCAGATTGACGCTTCAATTTGCTACGCTCGCGCCTGTGCGGACGTATTGGAGACTGGGGATCTAGCCTACTATAGTTCCATGCTATAATACTGAACGCAGCTTTCATCATCTCGATCACCCACGCTGCACGACCGCGTCGCACGCCTTCGCCGATACAACGATGACTTGGCCTTGGCACCGGACACAGGTTGAAGGGTCAAGCGAAGAATCCGAACAAAAAACAGCGAAACCATTACTTAAAATACGAGGAAATTCGGCTGTATCGCAATTCACATTGTTCTTTCAATTTGAATTCTCTCGAATGAATTTGCATACGACCATTTCTTTAACAGATAGATCAATAATAATTTGAAGGTTTGCAGGCTCTTAAATCCCTCCTTTCTTCGTCTGACAAATGTCACGGAAATTTTACAAAACACATTTTAAACCTGGCATTTTCCAGACAGAGCTGATCACAAACCTTCTCTCGAAGAAGATATTTCTGACAACGGAAAGAGTAATAAACTCAGGTCTCAAAGAAATTTACATAATGCTATGCTCACTTGAAGGCTATTTATTTTTTAGTACTTTGAATGCGTTTGAGAGAGAGATGGGATTTTTAAATGCATTTTTTACGAGTCTATCAACCTTTAAAGGCCACTGAAGTTTTGCATCACATAATAGGCAACCTTGTATTATGCATAACACATTCATTATTTTCCATCGTTCAGGAGTCTGCATGATTGTGTAGGATATGGATATGTTATTGCATAAGTTAACCGACAGTGGTGTTGTTGTTGTTGTTGTTGGTGTACGAATTTTTTTGTCAAAGGGTCCCAAAACTCGTATTTGTACCGTTTGCCAAAAAATTCGTACACCACTGTTATTTTCAAAAACTATTTTAGCTATAGTCAAGTTGTAGCTAAAGGTGTTTAGAAACTATGTCCAAAAAACCGATTCTCAAAATTTAATTTTGAACTATCTTGTATATCACACTTTTGCCCAAAAATCTAAATCTAATTTCCAAAAGTGAGGTTATGTCCCGCCCAAAAAAAAATTCACAATTTTTTTTCTGTTTTTTTAAAAGGCTTTCTTTCATTCAGCAAACTTTTCAGACATGTTTCTTCGACTTTAAAATTATCGGCTCAGTTTCGGGAGCTCCCGGTTCAAGTCCCATCGAGACCAACAATCCTAATTGAAGTTCTTTTCCAAAGTTCAAGGGATTGAGTCCACTTACAGCCCTCGGGCACCCCTTCACAATTGTCCAATCCGCACCATACATATTATAGTAGATACCTGAAGAGGGGCATGAATTGCACCCTGGGCAGGCTTCACACGAAGAATAACTAAAATAATTATTATTTTTATTACTTTTACATACATAACATGGTCAAGATAGGGCGAATTAACGTAAAGAAGGAAGTGTCTTATTTTTTGTTTGTTTTCCATACTTATCGCTCTGATTAATCCAGTATTGCCCCCCCCCCCCCCCTCTTTAAACCAATTTTATATTACGAAATAATATAGAAAATATGTCATTTCAACGTACATTTTCCACACATTTTACGCTCATACAAAAATCTATCAGTTGACATTGACAACACTAACCTGCAGCATAGCTTCATTGAACACTGAAGGACAAATACACAAAGTCACAGGTTGTCAGATAATCAACAAACATTGCAAATGTGAAAATACGCGCCCATGAAATATTTCTCAATTCAAATTTGCGAGTTTTAAAATTTTTTACCTCTTGGTATATTCCATTGGCCCTGACTATTAAATTTTAAAACTACGTCTTAGTTGTTGGTTTCCCAAAAGGGCCTAAACTTGTGACTTGGACTGTTTGTTCCTCAGTTCATTCACGTTTTTTGCTTCATTTTTTGAATACATCTTTGAAACGTTTTGTTTCATTTTAAAACATTGCGAACTAAATATAAATCGTATAATATTTTTAGTTACTGTTCATAACTGCTGAGTATCGCAAGAAAATTAAATCAATATATTACTGTAAACATTTCACGTGAAAAGAGTTCAAGGAATAATCCCTAACATCAAAGAGTTGTTTCAAGTCAGAGGTCGTTTTTTCGGAGCTCACATAATACTTCCCTGGGGAAAATCGTTACCCCCGTGTTATTCCCCCAGGAACGCCGCCCCCCCCCCCCCACACACACATGAAACCAGGCGCCTTCTAGGTCTGCAGGTTGTTGTGTTTGTTAGAGGAGAATGAAATACCGTCTTGTGAGGGGGAGAAACTAACTTACAATATATTTGAAACGTTGAAATCATTGAATTATTGAGCTGTTCAATAATTGAATGCCACCCCCGAATAACGTTGCCGAAATGAATACTGTATTGTACGTCATTTAGTTCACTTGTTGAACACTTTTATCACTTCACTCTCCTGAACAATTCTCAAAATGTTGGTTGCAACGCTATTTTTGCGGGAGGCGTTCAATTGTCATTGATAATTAGTTGTCACACTTGAGCACTTCTAAGTAAAGACTTTGTTGAATCAGAGCCCATTTCAACCTTAAAAAAATGTTCAGATTTTAATAATTTACCTTTTTATTAATAAATTGATTCACGCATTTAAAACAATGAATATGTCCAAAAACGTGTGTTTTATATAGCATATCACAACTATTTATTAAGGCTCTTCGCGGCACGAAATTTCCACAGATTTTGAGTGTTTTAGCAAGATATTTGCTAGCGTCGACGCCGTTTCTTGTTGTAAATTTGACGAACAAGAATAAACAAAAAATAATAATTTAAAGAAAACTTAGCTCATCTTGCTATTTTAAAAGGACTAGGCCCTATACGAAATTTTACAAATGTACAACAGACAACTAGTAAATTTTGCTACTTTAAAAGTCATTTAAGATTGGCGTGTGCTGATAACTGAGGGCATTCCACACTGCGTAGTTCTGCCACATCCTCCAATTTAGTGAGATTGAGATAAACAGGCTTGACGACTCTTGCATCATGGAATAACTACACAAAACAATACAAAAGTTCTACATATGTTTAGTCTGTACAATAGGAAAACGCAAAAGTCCCGCCGCTTTGATGGATGAGCTTTTAAAAAATTTTTAGTTTGCATGGGATATTTTTACTTTTGCAAGTTCTTTGCTTTGCTGCCTACGCATTGTAGCTGATTGTTGTAAAGTTTCTTTTGTTACCTGTCAATTGGTATTATTTTCCGTAAAAACTTATATTAAAAGCTTTATTTCTATAGATTTTGGCTAACTACTTAAACTTTTTCTTTTAAAAGGTACTACATCACCATAACCTTAATGTCCATGTATAATATGAACGTTGTAGCCCCACCAGTTTGGTCAGAAGGGCCCCAATGGCACGAAAATATCGCACAAAAAATCAAAAAACTTATATTAAAACTTTATTTCTAGGGATTCTGTCTAACTTTTTCAACTTTTTCTTTCAAAGGTACTACATCACCTAACCTTAAAGTCCATGGGATAAAATGAACGTTGTGAGCCCCACCCGTTGGTCAGAATTAACCCAAATGTCACGAAAATATCGCACTAAAATCGAAAAAAATCGTAAAAGTACGATATTCATGAAAATATTTCTTCGATTGTACCCAAAAAAAAATACATCTCTAAGTTCAGAGATTTCAAAGGTCCTGTCAAATTTTCATCAAGATCGGATATGCCGTTGGCCCTGGGAGAGAGTTAACAAACAGACAAAAAAAAAACAAAAAAACAAAAAAACAAACAAAACAAACAAAAAAAAAACACCCGAGCTAAATTTTTTGGGGTCAGTGAAATTGAAGTCTTCGCTTCGCTCATCCAACAAAGTAAAAAGTTGGATGGGGTGTTACAATCTAGATGAGGTTGGAGATGTTTTTGGTGGATTGAGCTCGAGTTGTGGGGAAATTAAATACTTTATATTAATATTTCGCATTCATTTTTAATTTTACAATAACATTATTAAAAATGCCATTTATAACACAAAAATATATGAACGCAAAAGTAACAGAAAGTAGCATCTGCCCGTAGACTTTTGTACCTGTTACCCTTGTTACACAATATCACCACATTACAAAAAGACGTACGTCGTATCATGTTAAAATTACGTACGGTAAACAAATAAAAACCAAACATAATATTTTTGAAAATATATTAAAACACTTCCCATCAACGAAAAATCTAATGACATTTTTTAATTTAAAAAAATGTTAAACATAGTAAACCCAAATTTTTACACAACATTAACATAATCTTGGTTTGGTTTAATTCCCTTTTACCAAAACCCAATATTTCAGATTAGGAATAAATCGCTGTGATAATATTGCTTACTTGTAAATACTGTTTGTAGAACTCGATACGATATTAGTATTATGGTTGAAGCACAGATGTTTAAGAAAACATGTCCCTCAGGAAGGATCGCTACTGACTGGGATTGAACCCAAAGTTCTTTTAACTTTAAATGCAATCATTAAGCCACTTATATCACTTGGGTTTTATTTTTTGTAATGTAGATGATTCTTAATCCCTCTCTGAAAAAATATTCGACTTTTTTTAAACAGTAAATCGGGACCATCATGATTTTTTTGGGTCATTTCATACAAAATTTTATGGAAGCAAAATTCCCCTCTTTTTGTCACTTTATATCCGTCCGTCGTGCAGTTTCACGATGAATCCGATTCCCAACACACCCGTCGATTTACAGTTGACACGCATTTGTGTTGGTTTTTCATTTCCCTTGCTTCAACAAGAGGGCGGTAAAACTTTTTTTTAATGTTGTATTTTTGTACACTGGATAATGCTATAAAGGGATATTAAAATGCTTAATAACGTGAGTGTTTTTACACAAACTATTGGTAAAGTAGCTTCGCCCTCTATTTTAGGAACTCCCTTACTCATGCTTGTTTTACATTTGAGTAAACTTTATCGTTTGTGTTTCGGCTTTCAACGATTCTGTGTTAGTTTCTGACACGATTAATGTCAGTCAGCAGCACAAACAAGAATTTAATTAACTAAACCCAATCCACTTGTTTTTTCTGTTTTATTATTTACCGTTCTGCATTGAAGTGTGTGCGAGCTATGTTGGTTTAAAATTAAAAAGAATGTTTTAAAAATGGGGAAATGTAAACATATTTCATCAAGGTTATACAAAATTTCAAGTTCATTAAACAAAATACTTCTCTGGGAATATGAGAATATTTTCATTATTCGTGCGAGAGAGAGAGACAGAGAGAGAGAGAGAGAGAGAGAGAGGAGAGAGAGAGAGAGAGAGAGATGGGGTGTTGAACATTATGAGTTTTTTCATAACCTCAGGCCGAGAACCTTTATTCATAAAAAGTTATGAAAAAGCACGTTCGGCATTTCGTGGAATTTAAATGAAATTCTAGCTAATTAGGTTTCTTCAAACATGCGTTCTATCCCCAAGAAAAGGAACGTTGTTCGACTTTTTATCGGTCATATTCCTAGAAATGCAAAAAAACAAATAAGCCAACAATGCTTACATTTTTGTAGTATCTCTCATAATATGCTAGCAAACAGTGATATCCGTCTTTAAGTAGCTTCAGATGCTGAAAAATGCACGGCTTATATTGCCTCTATAAAATAATAGACAAATATCGTACATTTGATATTTCCTTTAAAAGAACACAAAGTACATTAATTGTTCTTCTTCTAAAAATGTGCAAATTAAATTCCTAGATAAAACGTGACTGAAGTCGAAAGAGTCGATTCAAGTAAAAAAGTGATTTAATTACAAAACTTGAGGTTTTGAGAAGCGCAGAAACTGGTCGATCATTGAGAATTCGAAGAAGACGAACGAAGCCAAAGTGAAATCTCGCCAAGTATCTGAACCTCTGAACGTGACAGAATGTGGATTAATGTAGAGGAGGCTTCTTATACAATATCGTTTCAATTTCCTCATCCTTAGCCAGTGTGATACGTGGCATAAAAAGTGTGAAAAATGGAAGGCTCTATGTCATGTCCTTCATAGAAAATAAGTTAAAAGAAACACATAATTAAATATACGGATAGAGGATAACAATAATGGTTTATAATCGGCTGTGATAAGATGCGCCCCTTACATTTATCCACGAAAACAATAACTAAAACAATTTAATTCATATTGACTTATTGGCAAAGATTATAGAATAAGAGTTTAGAAGGGTAGCTGGATCAAATCGGCTTGATAAGACAATGGACAACATTTTGCCATCATTTTTTCAAAGACTACCATATGAAAATTTACAAGGTTTTTTCAAAAAGGATACGTACAACTATTGCGCTGATCTGTAAACAATTCTTTGTAACTGAATACGATAGACGTTAAATAAATCAAAAATTTATCGTTCCACTTTGTTCCAAAGCATTTTATCAAAGCTAAAGGGTTTTTTTCCCGACGTCACAAAAAATGTAATAAATCTAAAAAAGAAGATTATCGTTACTAGGCAATTTTAACGAATCTAATTATAAATTTAAATACTACTATTTATTATTGTATCGAGGTTTTAGACGCTGAACCTCGAACCATGCACATATGTATGTGTGAACTGTTTGGTTGTCGGGGGTGAGGTTATCTTATCTGTTCTTCTTAGTTGTAACTTGTAACAAACTGGTTAATGTTAGCATGGGATTCCCAGGGCAGCTGGACTCAATCCAAATCTTCACTCTGCATTAGTAAACCGGTCACGATAGCCTGTTTGGTGGGTTCGAGCCCGCACCCCCCAATAAACTCACATTTTTTGCCATTAAATTAACGTGCCCAAAAATTTGCAGTACCCCCGTCCCGGGTTTTTTTAAAAATT
>JAMZAV010011174.1:0-20491 GCA_024449915.1 Sweltsa coloradensis | reverse complement strand
AATGCAAATAAAGTGATCTAAATTTATAACTTTTTTCCATTGAAAGTTAGGGTGAGTTCACTAAGGTTGTTAAATAAAAATTTTGTTATGTAAAATGATGATGTTTTAACCTGGTAAATTTTTGGATCAGTGAAGCAAAAACTTCAGTTTCACTTACGTTACCCCAAGAAAAATAGCTCGGGTGTTTTTTTTATTTCTGTTTGTTTGCTCTCTACCGGACAAACGGCATATCTGATCTTGATGAAAATTAAGGGCACTTCCGAAATCTCTGAACTAGACTCCCACGTTTTTGGGTACAATCGAAGAAATATTTCTCATGAATATCGTATGTACGATTTGGGTAAACCCGTGGGTAAACCTTTACTTTGTGGATAAAATCCACCGCCATCTAGAGGACCTTGACATAATTTCCTTGGGAAAACTATTTTAAACTCTTTGGTAATAAAAAATTTACACTGCTTCTTCGATAGTATTTTGATTCCTTCTAGGTGGCAGTGGCATAGTGGCCAGAAACTTCGTGTGACTTTTCGTTGCCATGGTAATGCAACTTTTGTTAAAATTAATTTCAATCTACACTACTTTTTTTTTTAAGCGAGCGAAGCGAGCGTTTCCATTTGACTCTGCCGGAAAAAATTAGTCACTGTTTTTTGTTTTTTTTGTTTGTTTGTTTGTTTGTTTGTTTGTTTTTTGTTTTTTTTTGTATGTCTCGCGATAACGTTCGAACGGAGGCTCGGATCGAGTTGAAATTTTCACCATCCGCAAGCTTCGTTCTCGATTGAAATGCCATTAGTTTTGTGGCAAAATCGTTCAAAAAGTTAAAAAAGTTACATTAAAAGTTAATCGAAAGTTTTTTTTTCAAACTTCACGGCGACAAAATCTGAGATGGCCAAATCATTTAGAATGTCCGCCCGGGTCACGAGTATGTAAATTTTATTTTGATCCGATAAGTAGCGTAGATGGAAATTGCATTATAACAAAGTACGGTTACCATGGCAACGGAAAGCCGTGCAGCTTTTTTGGCTCATGATAGCGGTCAAACGGAGGCTGGGATCGAGTTGAAATTTTCACCATCCGCAAGCTTTGTTCTCGATTGAATGCCATTAGTTTTGTGGCAAAATCGGTTAAAAGTTAAAACGTTACATAAAGTTAAAATCGAAAGTTTTTTTTTCAAACTCAAGGGCGACAAAATCTGAGATAGCCAAAATCATTTAGAATGTCCGCCGGTCACGAATATGTTAATTTTATTTTGATCCGATAAGTAGTGTAGATGGAAATTACATTATAAAAAAAGTAACGTTGCCATGGCAACGAAAAGACGCGCGAAGTTTCTAATGCACTGCCACCTAGAATAATCAAATACTTTCGAGGAAGCAGTCTTTTAAATTTGTCAAAAAAGAGTTTAAAAAGTTTTCCCAGGAGTCAAGGTCCTCTAGATGGCGGTGGATTTTAAAGTAAAGTTTTAAAACACGGGTTTACCCAAATCCCTTTGGCAATAATAAATAATACGGGAAACGCGAACGTCGAAAATTTTGAAATTTAAAAAAATGTGCAATGTGGGTCTAGCTATAGCACGTGCTCGCTTATAAACGCGTCCAACTGAGCGTTTCCTAGTATTATTATTGCCACCAACAACAAGTTACCTCCACAAAGTGCGACATAGGCATAACATATAATGAACTAAATTCTAAACACAAAAATAAAAATTATTATCAAAATAGACTTTATCGGATCAAAAAATAAAAATTAGCATTTTCGTGACTGTACGAACATTCTAATAATTCGTCCACCTCAGATTTTGTCGCCGTTTAGTTAAAAAAAACTTTCGATTTAAATTTAATGTAACTTTTTAAAATTTTAAACGATTTGCCACAAAACTAATGGCATTCAATCCAGATCGAAGCTTGCGGATGGTACAAATTTAACTCAATCCGAACCTCCGTTCGAACGTTATGGCGAGACATACAAACAAACCAAAAAAAAAAGCAGTGACTATTTCGTCGGGAAGAGTCAATTGAAACGCCTCACTTCTTTGCTTAATCAGCAAAAAAAGAAAAGTAATTGGATGGTGGGCCCTTAACTCCGATGTGCCACAGCCCCTCTGAACTTCATGAAATCAATCGTTTTCCAACAGACTAAACCAAGTCCATACCCCAACTCCAAGCGTCTAGCGTTCCATGCACAACTTGCTGCCAGCCCCTCCGACAGTGCGATCTCCCGTGGCTTTTCCCGGTTTTTGTAATGCATATGTTTCAAAGCCAGACACAAAATTGCCGTCATGTCCCGGGGAACACGTTGATAAGTGAGCACGTGCTAAAGCACCCACAATGCAATTTTTTAAAATTTAAAATTTGCGACGTTTGCTGCTCACGGGGCCATGTTTCCAATATTATTTACTAGGAAACGCTCAGTTGGACGAGTTGATAAGCGAGCACGTGCTTGAGCTAGACCCACATTGCACATTTTTTTAAATTTTAAAATTTGCGAAGTTCGCTGTCCACGGGGCCATGTTTCCAAAATTATTTATTATTGCCAATGTATTTGGGTAAACCCGTGGGTAACCTTTTCTTTGTGGATAAAATCCACCGCCATCTAGAGGACCTTGTCGTTATTTCCTTGGGAAAACTATTTTTACTCTTTAATAACAAAAAATACACTCTGCTTCCTGGTTAGTATTTAGATTACTTCTAGGTGGCAGAGCATGGTGGCCAGAAATTCGTGCGAATTTTCGTTGCCAGGGTAATGTTACTTTTGTTAAAATGTAATTTCCATCTACACTACTTATCGGACCAAAAAAAAATTGACATATTCGTGACCGGACGGACCATTCCAAATGATTTTGGCCATCTCAGATAACGTCACCGTTTAATTTAAAAAAAACTTACGACTAACTTTAATGTATTTTTGTAATTTTTTTGAACGATTTTGCCACAAAACTAATGGCATTCAATCCACATCAAAATTTGTTGATGGTCCAAATTTTAACCTGATCTGAATATTTCGTGTGCCCGCTATCATGAGCCAAAAAAGCTTTAGCGTCGTGCGACTTTTCGTTGCCATGGTAACGTAACTTTTGTTAAAATGTAAGTTCCATCTACTCAACTTATCGGATCAAAAAAAAAATTAACATATTTGTGACCGGACAGACATTCTAAATGATTTCTCCACCTCAGATTTTGTCGCCTTTAAGTTCAAAAAAAAAAAACTTTCGATTAACTTCAATGTAACTTTGTAATTTTTTGAACGATTTTGCCACAAAACTAATGGCTTTTCAATCCAGATCGAAGCTTGGGATGGTCCATATTTCAACTCAATCCAAACCTCCGTTCGAACGTTATGGCGAGTTATAAAAAAAAAAACAAAAAAAAGTGACTATTTTTCCGGCAGAGTCAAATGAAAACGCTCCCTTAATTATTGCCAAGGATTTGGGTAAACCTTTACTTTGTGGATAAATCCACCGCCATCTAAGGGCCCTTTGACATCTTTTCCCTTTGGGGAAAAAACTATTTTAACTCTTTGGTCTTTGGTTGGCTTCCTCGATAGTATTTTGATTACTTCTAGGTGGCAGTGCATAGTGGCCAGAAACCTCGTGCGATTTTTCGTTGCCATAGTAACGTTACTTTTGTTTAAATATAATTTCCATCTACATACTTATCGGATAAAAATAGAATTTACATATTCGTGACCGGACGGACATTCTAAATGATTTGGCCACCTCAGATTTTGTCGCCGTTTATTTTTAAAAAAAAAACTTTTGATTGACTTTAATGTAACTTTGAAACTTTTTGACGATTTTGCCACAAATTAATGCATTCAATCCAGACGAAGCTTGGGGATGGTCCAAATTTCCAACTCGATCCGAACCTCCGTTTGAACGTTATGGCGAGACAAAAAAAAAAAAAAAAATAAACATTGTCTATTTTTTCCGGCAGAGTCTAATGGAAACGCTCGCTTCGCTCGCTTTATTATTGGCCAAGGTATTTGGGTAAAACCCGTGGTAAACGTTTTTTTTGTGGATAAAACACCACCATCTAGAGACCTTGACATCATTTCCTTGGGAAAAACTATTTTAACTCTTTGGTAACAAAAAAAAACTGCTCGTCGATAGTATTTTGATTGCTTAAAGGGTGGCCCAGTGCTTATAGTGGCCAGAATTTTCGTGCGACTTTTCGTTGCCATGGAAATGTTACTTTTGTTAAAATGTAATTTCCATCTAACTACTTCCCGGGAATCAAATAAAATTAACATTTTTTGTGACCGGACGGACATTCTTAATGATTTGGCCACCTCAGATTTGTCCCCGTTTAGTTTGAAGAAAAAAAAACTTTCGATTAATTTTAATGTAACTTCGAAATTTTTGACGTTTTTGGGCCACAAAACTAATGGCATTCAATCCAGATCGAATCTTGCGGATGGCCAAATTCAACTCGATCCGAACCTCCGTTCGAAACGTTATGGCAGACATACAAAAAAAAAGTGACTATTTTTTTCCGGCAGAGTCAAATGGAAACGCTTGCTTCGCTAGCTTAAAATGAAAAATTTTTTTATGTCGCGTCTATCATGATTTTCTATTTTTTTAATAAGGTACGTATTTTGAACAGTATGGTTCAAAGGTTGATGCCATATTAACGGCTGTACGACCCATCGGGAACGCCCCACTCACCGCCACACTATACGTGTCTGAATGTCATTGGCAGGGATCGATGAATCTAGAAATAAAAAGGGGGCGGGTGGCTGTAATGCAGCTGTAATGCAATAATATTATGTGGTGGCAACAATCAATCTAGTAATCCCACTAGATTCTGATTGATTGTTTGAATTTTTTGAGATCCGTCTTGTTGTATTGTTATAATTGTTATAAATACCTTGCCCAGTCCCTTATAATTAAGCATTTATCGATAGGGCCTACTACTTTGGTACATGCTATTTTGAATGTGAAAAACAAAACAAATGTCAAAAAAACAATTATTTTAAGAATCGCTACAATGAAAATGTTTCATTTTGGGTGTCTATAATATTATGGAAATGTTCATTTTGGGAAAATAAAGTTTAGGACCACTTCACAATAACTCGCACTACTTGGAGGATACTCAATTAAATAAGGGAATTTTTAAATACCACTAATACCAGATCAAAATATTTTGTAGAAGTTAGTATTACCAAGCTTAGTAAATAGGGATGGAGGAATGCCGAAATATGTAAAACACGCCGATCTTAAGCAGTGTATGTCGGAATCGTGAATCACGCCGATATGGAAATTGTTGTTCGAAAATCACATGTCCGTCAAGAGCCCTACGTCGACTCTTGCGGGGGCTTGCTAATCTGAAGTTATTGTGTTGGCGTCTTCATTTACTGCATCGAGTGTGATAATCGGCGCCGACTTTCTTTGAAAAGGTGAGGTGCAATCTGTTTCGGCTTTAGTGACTATAGGCTGCGATGGTCAAAGTTATTTAAAAAAGTATCTAAGATAGAAGATAGAAAAATTTCTTTTGCGTATCTAAGATAGAAGATAGAATAATATGTTTTGTATGAAATTATAAAAAATAGAAGATAAAATATAGTCCAAAATTGGGCCCAGATAGAAGATAGAATATAAAAGATACTTTTTAGAATACCTATCATTAAATTTATTGGGCCTCAAAGTCCAACTCGCAACCTTTTCTCGTGGTTTGGCCCGTGAGTAGGGGAGCTTTACTCCCTGAAACTAATAGCGAGCTCTGGGTCGTCGTCGGGTATTACCAGCTCTGGGTCTCTATATTATGCTAAGTATAGAGATGTAGGAATGCCAAAATTGTGACCACGCCGATTAATAAACAAATAATCTTTTTAGAATGGACTGTCATTATGGTGAGTTTTATACACTAAAACCAGATTTAAATATTAGGTATATGTAACTAGTACTATGCTAAATATAGGGATGTAGGAATGCCGAAATTTTGACCACGCCGATCTATAGAAATGTATGTCGTAATCTTGAATCACGCCCATATAGAAATTGTTTTTTTTCGAAAACACATGTCCCAAAACCGTCGATCGAGGTAGGGGGCAGGCCGGGTATCACACCGAGGGGGATTGTTGGCGAGATCGGGGCGCGTCAGTTCGGATGGCGTCGGCTATGAGGGCTTTGGTGGGCTATCTTGACTTTCGTTGCCCGGTGTTGGCTTCAGTTACTCCGTCGTCCATGTTAGGTATCTATTGGAAACTATAAAAGGGTCTCCATAAAATTCGAAAGAAAGGGCGCCATAATGATGGTTATTGTGTTAACGTCTTCAGTTACTACATCGAGTCTGATAATGGGTGTCGACCACCCAGTAAAATGTCGAGGTGCAATCTGTTTCGGCTTAAGTGATTTTTAGGTAGCTTAAATATAGTTTAATAAGTTTAGTTAAAAAATTGAAGCTTTCAAAAATGTTGTAATAGAATATAGCAATAGAAAGTGTATAGTATTAATTGTTATTTCTTTTCAGATAGTGGTCGTAAAAGTATTGATCGAAAGAACACAGAGAGTTGCTTTACTACGTGTGTCTCCAATGGGACTACGTTGCAGGTACGCCAAGTGCTCCAAGTCCTATATTTACCCTGTCGACGGACGTGTCGTAGACTTCTTTTTGTGGTCTATCTTGGAAATAAATAAATAACCTATACATAACAGTTACAATATGATGTAATTATAACAATGGATGAAAATATGTCTCAACCGAGGATTGATCCCGGGCCCCTCTGGCTTAACGTACCGATGTTCTACAAAAACCCATAAATGCAAAAACGACAAATAGGCCTATCAAACAAACATATTCCTAATAATGGATTGTCATTGTGGTAAGTTTAATACCACTAGCACCGGATCTAAATATATTTAGTAATAGGGATGTAGGAAAGCCGAAATATTTTTACCAAAGCCGATCTATAAAAGTGTATGTCGGGAATCTTGATTCTAGCCGATGTAGAAATTGTTGTTCGAAATCACATGTCCGTCAAGCGACCTACGTGTCTCTTGCACGGGCTTGCAAAGCTGTAGAGTTGGAAGGCCGGGATATCAACACAGCGAGGGAGGGGTTGTTGGCGAAATCGGGTCGCGTCAGTTGGGATGGCGTCAAGAATGGTGGGTGTTCTGACTTTCGTTGGCCGGTGTTGGCTTCAGTGACTCCCTCGTCATGTTAGGTATTTATTGGAAAACTATAAACGGTCCTTCATATGACTCGAAAAAATGGAGCCATAATGCAGGTTATTGTGTTGGCGTCTTCAGTCGCTACATCGGTGTCGACTTTTAGTGGAAAGCTCCGGTGCAATCTGTTCGTTTTAGTGACTATAGGTAGCTTTAATAGGTATAACCACGTAGCAAGATTTGCAGTAGAACATTGTGATAATTCCGTTTTTCTCTTTCAGATATCGTCTACTCCTGTGGATGAATGTTGTTCGTTAGAAATGTAATCGAAGATCTCAGAAACTACCCAGCTAGTATGATATGAAGGGAGTATATTACTCCCCGAACCTAGAGGTGGTACTGCGTGTTCAGGCACGGATGCAATAGCGGAAAGTGTATCCTACCGGGGGTCGAACCCGGGTCCTTTGCATTACGCTCCCAGCTACCACAACAAATATTACAAAATAAATAAATATGAAAACCAAAGCCATGCCAAAGAAGTAAAAAACTTAATATCGAATGATTTACATTTTTTTAAGATGGCCTGCGGTATTGTAGTAAAAAATTATACAAGTGCCTCCACCGAAGAATATAAAAAAAATTTCCAAAAAATTCATGCGCTCTTTTTTGTTTCCCCACCACCTTTTGCATCTTCCCTCTACTTCCTGCTCTTTCCCTTACTCGCCCCTCTCTCCTAAATTTTTTTATTCATGGCCACCTATTTCATATCTCTCATTGGCATTCTTATACTAAACTTATGCAACGTATTTTTTGTCATTCCCCCGGGATCCACCAAACTTTTTAATGCTGCTTAAATAAATGTTATTTTTCGTCGATCTTTTATTTATGACTTGCTCCCCAAAAGGGGAAATTAACATAACCCCTATTTTAAAATTCCACTGCTCCCGACAGCCAAAAAACCAAAGAAACTTATTTTTATTGTTTTTTAAATTATATATTTTTTCGATCATTCATAAAAATTTAAATTTTTCAGTTTTGTAATATTTTGGGGGAAAGGAAGTTTTTATTTTGAAAAATACTCGGTTATAAAAGCACGTTTTAATATATTGTTTGTTCTAGTATGATAAAATTTACTCTTGGAACGTAAATAATATTACATCGCTAGTTTTTGTCCGTAGGAAACGCTCAGTTGGACGCGTTAATAAGCGAGCACGTGCTATAGCCAGACCACATTGCACATTTTTTTAAATTTTTAAATTTGCGACGTTCGCAGTCCATGGGGGCATGTTTCCAATATTATTTTTTTGGAAAGGTATTTGGGTAAACCCGTGGGTAAACCTTTACTTTGTGGATAATATCCACCGCCATCTAGAGGACCTTGATATTATTTCTTTGGGAAAACTATTTCAACTCTTTGGTAATAACAAATAATAAACTGCTTCCTCGATAGTATTTTGATTACTTCTAGGTGGCAGTGCATAGTTACCAGAATTCTCGTGCGACTTTTCGTTGCCATGGTAACGTTAATTTTGTTAAAATGTAATTTCAATCTACACTACTTATCGGATCAACATAAAATTAACATATTTGTGACCGGACGGACATTCTAAATGATTTGGCCACCTCAGATTTTGTCGCCGTTTAATTAAAAAAAAAAAAGAAATCGATTAACTTTAATGTAACTTTTTAACTCTTCCGATTTTGCCACAAAACTAAATGGCATTCAATCCGGATCGAAGCTTGCGGTTGGTCCAAATTTCAATTTGATCCGAACCTCCGTTCGACCGCTATCATGAGCCAAAAAAGCTGCGCGATTTTCCGTTAGTATAGGCAAATTCGACCGAAATTCGGTCCGAGACGGAAATAATTATTAGAAAGCTAATTCTTTTTGTAATACGTTATTTGAGGCCCCCTTTACATCCCTAGAAAAATCCCCAAAAATCCTACGTGGGCAACACCCTTAAATTTTGAAAAAATCGCCGCCATCTTGCATTTTCAAAAAAAATGCCAAAATGTGATTAGAAAGCACATTCCTTTTTGTAATACGTTCATTGGGGCCCCCTGTATATCTCGAGAAAAATCCCCAAAAATCCTACGTGGGGAACACCCTTAAATTAAAAAAAAAACGCCGCCATCTTGCAGTTTTCAAAAAAAGTAGGGTCATTTACGACACTTTTGTGACCGTTGAGAGTCAATGACAATTTCTCAACGGATTTGTTCTCGAAGAGGGTTTTATAAACAATTTCCCCCCATGCCCCTCGCGAAAGCGTGGGCATACTCCGCCAGAGCCCAAAATCAAATATGGCTGCCATTTGCCACGTCTGACGCTATCTATGCAAGGGTTTAACCTAAAGTATCGCGTAGTAATGTGGTTTTTATGGTTTTGGGGGTCGAGGAATTCGCATCTGAAGTCGGTTTGGCGATAATACCCATTTTTTTAAATTCGAATCCAAGATGGCCGTCGATTTGCAGCTTGGAATACCTCGGTTCTCGAAATCGTAGTAGAACTTTCATATCAGACTCGAATGAAAGCCCTGTTCAAGTATTTTGAATAATTGACAGTAGAACTATGACAAATTCTGTACGAAGCACTACAATCATTAGTGCACTCCCTATATGCACCATTACTGTTCGTCCGAATCTGTTGACTCTCCACACTCACTCCTCTCATCATCGCTGCCTTTATCTTCACCACTATCATCTGGACAACCACGAGTTTTGAGCTGCTGGGGCAAGGGGGGTAGAGTGTGGCGCTCTGTCGGCACTTCCCATTTAGAATTTCCCAGCCGTGACCAATGGGGGACGGATGCTCTAGCAGCTCGTAATGGAGCTGGCAATACGCAATGTAATTCGTCCTTTGCACATGGAGATCCAACGAGTCGTCGTCAGGTGGGAGTCGAATCATACTCTTGTTCTTCATTTTGTGCCAATTGGAAGCTCTGGCTTGCGCGCAGGTAGTATCTGCACTTTCAGCATAGACCTTTGACAGGACAAATGCCTTCATATTTGCTCTGACTTTGTCCTCTAGCTCCACACTTTCACCTACTCTTACAAGAAGCTCTCTGGCCTCTGAGGCATTGATTAATTTCTGCAATACTTGTTTTTTTGCCATGCCCATAGAAACCTGATGTGTGGTCACTGCCTGTGATGACATGTAGAGGTATGATGACATCGGCGACCTCTGCTGACAGTAGGGCATTGCAGTTGATTATTGAATGCTTGCGTTTTATCAGCAGGTCTCCTCTGAATTGTTGTGAGACATAAGCTGCTTGTACATATACATCTGTGTCCTCGCTGTCTAGAACAACTGCTCCAGCATAATTCCCAGCTCTCAGCTTGGCATACGTTGAAAGCAGCATTGTGTCTGCTTCTGGATGCTTGAAGACGTACTCATCGCTCGTCACACCAGTGCTCAGGTTAGTTGACGTATTGTCCTCACAATATATGACACCACTACGCAGCTGACCAATTTTTGCTTTCATCTGTTCCTTCACAAGTCTCTGCAGTCTGACCTTATATCCTGAATTGACCATCAGCTTATTGAATTCAGAAGCTTCTGGAAACGGGTCTTCAGCTTAGGGAAAACATTTGGGATTTGTAGATGTTTTGCTGCCAGTCGATCGTGCTCATCATCCTTGATGCTAAAGGGAAGGTCTTACTTGTCGTCTAAGAGTAAGATGAGACGTGCATCAGCGTGGCGTGAGAGAATTATCGAGCATATCTTATCAAGGTAGTCACTCCAGTGGTACCATAAGCCGTCCCGTTTCCTAGCCTCACGGTCCTCTGGTCTGGGGGTGGCTAGTCGCCAGATCATCATATGATCATCATATGCAGCGCGATGAAAGCACTTGAAGAAAGTAGCCGAACTGCCTAATTGTGGTTGCAGTACTTCGATCAAGTGTGGGTAATGCAAGACTTTGTGAGAGCAGAAAGGACAGGCAACTGGAAGATTCATCTTTACTCCGTTCAACGCATGTTGTCACCTCCATGCAGCCTCTAAAGAACTATCTACTACTAAGTTATGGCATTTTTTTTTAAACTGCAAGATGGCGGCGATTTTTAAAAAATTGAAGGATGTTCCCCAAGTAGGATTTTTGGTGATATTTCTGGAGATATACAGGGGGCCCCAATGAACGTATTACAGAAGGAATCAGCTTTCAATCACATTTGGCATTTTTTGAAAAAGAAGATGGCGGCGATTTTTTCAAAATTTAAGGGTGTTGCCCACGTAGGATTTTTGGGGATTTTTCTGGAGATGTTAAGGAGGCCACAAGGAACGTATTACAAAAAGAATCAGCTTTCTAATAATTATTTCCGTCTCCAACCCTAATTTGCCTATACTCCGTTGCCATGGTAACGGTACTAATTGTTATAATGTAATTTCCATCTACACAACTTATCGGATCAAAATACAATTTACAAATTCGTGACCGGACGAACATTCTAAATTATTTGGCCACCTCAGATTTTGTCGCCGTTTAGTTTGAAAAAAAACTTTCGATTAACTTTAATGTAACTTTTTAACTTTTTGAACGATTTTGCCACAAAACTAATGGCATTCAATCGAAAACGAAGCTTGCGGATGGTCCAAATTTCAACTCGATCCACGCCTCCGTTCGAACGTTTTTCGCGAGACATACAAAAAAAAAAAAAAAAAAAAAACAGTGACTATTTTTTCCGGCAGAGTCAAATGGAAACGCTCTCCAAAAAAGTTTTTTTTATGAATAAAAATAAAAATAACAAAAAACATTAAATTGACATGTTGGACAATTGATGGACAGAAACTCTTTCTAATGGCTGGACACTAGGCACACTGATTTTATTGGCCACACAGGAAATCAAACGAGCTTCCTTAATTTTTCGTGTAGTGGCATTAGATTCATGTGAAAGGATTGAACTGTTTTCCCAATTTATATGATGCTGGTTAAAAAAGGCTATTTTCCCACAAGATAACATCAAACTTGACATGAATAAAGATATTGAAGTAGTTAAACCTAGGATTTATAAAACGGTCTGCATTGGATACTATCCGAATCGTTCAGAAAAGATCAAACGCCTTTAAGCTCTGTATGGCATAAGAGTTGTTTTTAGTTCGTCTAATACGTTGCGCAGCATACTCACAAAGACTAAACCGATAGGGATGTGGTTTAGTCATCTATGGGAGTTATTTATTCTATACCTTGCGAATGTGATGCAAGATAAATTGGTGAAACTAAGAAACCTTTGATGGTAAGAATAAAAGAACACAAGAACAATGTGAAACAACATAAGATTGATACTTCAAAAATCGCAGAACATGCGTACGAAAATCCCATCATTTATTAGTCTCAAATGACAACTAATTTTTTATTGATTGCGTTTTTGTGTAACCGGTATAATTTATTACAATTATTTATATTGAATAGGGAAACTAGTTTTGTCTTGGTTACTTGTGTGTAAAATAACTTTGTTTACTTGAAATAACGATCTGAGCTAGCATATCCTATATTTGAGTGGACTTGAGCACGTAGAGTAGCATAATACATATTTGAGAGTAAGTGCCTTGCTGAAAAGCAATAAAAATCACATCATGTCTGAAATAATTAAATACATAAATAAACACATGTTCAAAACCAGGATGCTTAAGGCGCGAGCTATAATAAAATAAAACACCACGCGAACAATTAACTTCCAATAACTTACCAAAAACGTATACATTTTCAGAGGCTCTTTTCATAAGACGCGAGTAAGTTTTTGGAAAGTGTTCTATAGCTGTGGTCATTGTTCGTGCAGTGTTTTTATTTAAATAAAGTCCAACTCGTAGATGTTTTACAAGTAGGCTATTTAACCTACCCATGTTAATAACGAACGAGTGTAATAAAAACAAAAATCTCACATACTTTCAAGAAAACGTATCACGTTTGCGAATCCAAAGCTATCAGTAGGCCTCTATGAAAATTGCTAAATTGAAAATCGTGTAATCGTCATAAACTGTCAATTGTAATGGACAGGGGACCGGGGACAGGGCCGCGTGTGGCTGAACCCCCTGCACAATCGGTTGTTGACGCCCCCGACTTTCATCAGAAAGAGTGATTATGTAAGCGTTTAATTGAATTGAAGTGAGGCAATTCAAACTAGCTTTTCCCGATTGGGGTTCGAACAGAGAAACTACATTTCTGTATTTAATAAATAGATGTGATAGAACACTGTAAATCAAAGAATATAGGGCGAAGATCAATCGCCAACGGAATAAGTTTAGTTTATTTCCGCTTCAGTAATGCCCCTCGCTTACTATGCTCGTCATTGAGATGATTAGTGTCTAGAACTAGAGTTGATATTTTGAAAACTTTAGTTATATTGTATTGTATCGTATCACTTACTTGTACATAAAACCATTACTTAACTGTCAATCCTAATGAAATTAAGTATTTCATTGTCACGGGAGAAATTCAAATTTGTATAGCATACTGTGTAATATATTATACACAATCATAAATAATAACAATGTTATTCTTTTCAATACACCAGAAAATATTTCCCGGTGGGGGTTACAACTAGATAGACTTTAATCTTCACATTTATGCATCCTAAACTTTCCCGGCGATGTAATTGACCTTGCTTTTTTCGTCAAAGTAGTTAGTCGGGCACGAAATAAATCAGAAAAAGGCGCTTTTTGTCGGTGCTTTCCCCCTCTTCGCTTGTGTTTACTGCTTTTCTTTGCGGGGGGGATGACTATATTTTCACCCATCTCCCTCCCTTCCCCGCCCCCGCAAAGAAAATTTCCAGAAAAGTGCGGGACAAATTATAAGTACACCTCTTAAAAACTAAAAATTTCCCCTACGGGGGTGTTTCCCGATAACCAAATCGAAAATAATCTTAAAGGGACATTGGAAGCCAGTTGGTAGTTTTATGCAAATATATAACAATTTTATGGGATATGTGGCTACAAGGAATTTTTTATTTTTTAAAACCCTTTCAAAACCTAATACAACCATATTTTTTTTTAAAATTCCTTTCATAAAATTGGGATGTGATTTTAAAATTTCACATTCGTTTCAAATGAGTTACTTGTTAGACGTTTTTTCAGTGGCAGATTCCTAACCCTTAAAGGCCTATTTATCTATGGGGGGTAATTGAACCATTCAAAAGATCAAACCCTTTGGGAAAGATGAAAAAAACTGAGATTGTTCTGCTTGAATATCCACCTCGACATTGCAAGGATGTCCGCATCTTTTCATCCTGCAAAGAATGCAAAATGCCCCAAAAAGTGGTGTAAATTTGAAATTCCGCATCTTTGCTAGGTGCTCTGTTTTTGAATAATAATACACGGGTCGATGATCCATAAATACAATTGTCCCCTGGTGCAGTAGTAGGATGTTTGTAATTATTCATCAATAGTGTATTGGTTGTGAAACGACGAGCAATTATTAATCCAAGCTGTGTTGTAAGAGGACGAGAAAAGTCCTTGTAGGATTTATATAAATAGTGGGTGAATTCTATCATAATATCTTGCTACACCGAAGTCAACGTGTCAGGATAATCTTCAATAAGGCGTAGATATGGCCACATTGGGAAGACTTCTGTGTTTCGTTGGGCTAGTTCTCTGCTGTGTGTTTCTCCCCTCTAATGCGGTGAGTTTTGGTGTACAAATGTTTTGTGCTATGAATATATTAATTGGATGAGCGTGGCGAGCGTAGCGAGCGAAGCGAAGATTCCATTTCACTACACTGGAGAAAAAAATCCGGAATGTTTTTTTTTTTTCTGTCTGTATTTTTGTCTGCTGTTAACACGATTCCGGCTAAACCAATACTCCGATTGCGATGAAATTTTATGGAGGCCTTCGAAATCTCTGAACTAAGAACTGCCACGTTTTTGAGCGCAATCGAAAAATTATTTCTCATGAAAATCGCAATTTTACGATTTTTTCGATTTTTTAAAAATTTCTTCGACTTATAACTCCTACATGCTTTATCCGATTGTAATGATTTTTTCACAGAACCTTAATTTTATGAATTGATATATTCGTGTGAAATTTGAGCGTAATCAAATAAATATTTCTCATGAAAATCGCAATTTTACGATTTTTTTAATTTCTTCTGCTTATAACACCTACATGCTTTATCGATTATAATGATTTTTTCACAGAACCTTAATTTTAAGAATTTATATATTCGTGTAAAATTTGTGCGTAATCGAATAATTATTTCTTATGAAAATTTCAATATTACGATTTTTTCCTTTTTTTAAATTACGATTAATTAAAAAAAAATAAGTTAATTTTTTATTTAATTTGATTTAATTTTAAAAAAATTTCAACAAAGTTCTGATTTTTTCACAGAACAACAGAAAATCCGCAAAACACATGGCAGCTCAATTCACCAATTACGCTCATCCAACAACGCGGCGGGACTTAAGCGTTTTCCTAGTACGATATATTATAAGTTGTTATTAAATATTACTGTACAATTATTAGTTATTACTGATTGCATCATCAAATTGCCAGTGATATTTTTGTCAAACAACATATATGATACAATTTTGGATTTAACGTTTAATTTGGTATAATGTATCATTCATTGTTGGATGAGCGTAGCGAACGAAGCGAAGATTCCATTTCACTACACTGGGAAGAAAAAAATCCGGAATGGTTTTTTTCTCTTTTTTTCTTTTTGTATTTTTGTCTGTCTGTTAGCACGATTCCGGCGAAACCGATACTCCAATTACGATGAAATTTTCTGGTGGCTTTCGAAATCTCTAAACTTAGAACTGCCACTATTTTGAACTCAATCAAAAAATTATTTCTCATGAAAATCGCAATTTTACGATTTTTTTCGATTTTTAAAAACTTTCTTCGATTTATAACACCTTCATGCTTTATCCGATTGTAATAAATTTTTCACATAACCTAAATTTTATGAATTTATATATTCGTGTGAAATTTGAGCGCAATCAAAAATTTATTTCTTATAAAAATCGCAATTTCACGATTTTTTATTTTTAAATGGGTATTTAACCGTTAAACTCAAAAAATATATTTCATTCAGGCTAACTAGTAATGAATTTAGCAGTTAGCAGAAAAATTATTGGGGCCACCATGACCTCCAAAAAAATTGTCAAACATGACATTTTTCGAGCTAGGTCCCATCGGCAAAAATCTCCCATAAGAAATAACATGGGGACGATCTTTATGCCCCGTGACCTTGGAGGATTTTGATCCAAAAAAAATATTGGCCATTATTGACGTACTCGATAGCCTTTTCTGTAAATTCTCTTTATTTTGTTTTGAAATTTGGGCAAGTAGTTCGGTCAAAATATGCTTATTACCAAGATGGGGTGTGATTTTGGAATGCATATTTTTGCGCGTTTGAGGATATATTTGGGCACAGTTTCAAGACATGATGTTATAAAGGGACATTTTTGATTGGTACTATGCTCTAGTATCTATGTGGACCAAAAAAGAAGCAGGTTAAAGCCGATTTAGGAAATTTTCCAAAACACTAATTTTTGCCAATTTCTGGATCAAAAAAATTAAAAAATTCATGTTAAATCACAGTGACAAGATATAATTTTTAAACGGTCATTTAAGTGTAGAAGTGTGCTATAGATCACGTGGTAAAAAATAATTTTTGGGGTTTTTAGCCCCTTTAAACATTTCTTTAACTTATAACACCTACATGCTTTATCCGATTGTTATGATTTTTTCACAGAACCTTAATGTTATAAATTTATATATTGGCGTGAAATTTGAGCGCAATCGAAAAATAGTTTATCACGAAAATTGCATTTTACGTTTTTTTTTTTTTTTACATTTCTTCGGCTTATAACACCTACATGCTTTATCCGATTGTAATGATTTTTTTACTAAACCCTTACTTTTATGAATTTACCCTTTGGTGTTAAATTTGAGCAAAATCAAAAAATAATTTTCATGAAAATAGCAATTTGTCACTATTAACTACAATTCAGAAATTCAAAAGTCCGCCCAACCGGGAATCTCCGCATTCCAGACAGGCGTCTTAACCACTAGACCATCAGACGGGTACATTCAAATCTCGAACGACTTTTTTATTTTCTGATTTGTAGTAAAAAATAACAATTAAACCTACGGGAGTGTTTCCCGACTAACCAAATCGAGAAGCAATTTGTCGCTTAAAAAAAAATACGCTCATCCAACAACGCGCCTGAAAAAGCATTTGCGAAGCTTCCAAATTTAAATTCTTGTATGAGGTGATGTTGAATATTTTTGCATGAGCGTAGCGAGCGTAGCGCGCGAAGCGAAGATTCGATTTCACTACACTGGAGAACAAAATCCGGAATGTTTTTTTTTCTATTTTTGTCTGTCTGTTAACACGATTCCGGCTAAACCGATACTCCGATTGAAATGAAATTTTTTTGGGGCCTTTGAAATCTCTGACTTAGAACTGCCACGTTTTTGTGCGCAATCAAAAAATTTTTTTTCATAAAAATCGCAGTTTTACGATTTTTTTCGTTTTTTAAAATTTCTTTGACTTATAACACCTACGTGCTTTATCCGATTGTAATGATTTTTTCACAGAACCTTTATTTAAGAATTAACATATTTGTGTAAAATTTAGGTGCAATCGAAAAAGATTTCTTATAAAAATCGCAATTTACATTTAAAAAAAAATCATCGACTTATAAACCTACTTGCTTTATTTGATTGTACTGATTTTGTGACTGAACCTTAATTTTATGAATTAATATATTCGTGGAAATTTGAGCGCAATCAAAAAATTTTTTCTTATGATCATTGCAATTTTACGATTTTTTTTTCGACTTAAAACATCTACATGCTTTTTTCCGATTGTAATAATTTTTTCACAGAACCTAATTTTTTTTCGAATTAAAATTCATTCGTGTGAAATTTGAGCGTAATTGAATAATTATTTAAAAATCGCAATTTTACGTTTTTTTTTCGTTTACAATTGGGCTCACCCAAAAACGCGCCTGAAAAAGCTTTTAACTATTTTAATTTTTAATTACAAATTAAAAGGCAGTTTAGTGAATACATGTTCGATAACAAGAAAACAATAATTTAAACAATAATTTGTGTAAGGCCTATACTTAGATAATAATTCATTATGTTCTGCATGTGTGCTTTTTGTGTTTTTGCTTTAGTTTGTAAGGCCCCTTATCTTACCCTCTGATATAACCCCCATTGAAAAACACTTATGTTACTGCATTTGTAGAATGTTTTTGGTAGAATATGTATAAAATAGAATCAGATACTTGAACTAACATAAAAATAAGGTTCTATATAGCATAACCTGATGTTTAGTAGGGAAATTTAAATTTTTAAATTTCCCTGAAATAACATTGATATATTTTTTTTTTATATGTACAAAAATAGTATGGAATTGCTTTCAAATGTTAAAAATACACAATAAAAACAGCAGATACGTCATGAATGCCAAATGCAATTACTATACAAGGAAGCTTCGCAACGCTTTTTCAGGCGCGTTGTTGGATGAGCGTATGTTTTTTTAAACGAAAAAAACGTAAAATTGCGATTTTCATGCGAAATTATTTTACGATTGCACTCAAATTTCACAAAAGTATAAAAAATTCATAAATTGAGGTTCTGTTAAAAAAAAACCATTACAATCGGATAAGCAAGTAGGTGTTATAAAACGAAAAATTATTCTTTATGAAAAAAGCGTAAATTGCAATTTTCAAGAGAAACTATATTTCGATTACGTTAAAATTTCACCTAAATATATTCATTCATAAAATTAAGCTTCTGTGAAAAAATTATTACAATCTAATAAAAATGTACCTAGTTGTTATAAGTTGAAGAATTTTTTTAAAATCTAAAAAAAATCGTAAAATGGCGATTTAAAAGAGAAATAATTTTTCGATTACGCTCAAAAACGTGGCAGTTCTAAGTTCAGAGATTTCGAATGCATCCATAAATTTCATCGTAATTGGGGTATCGGTTTAGCCGAATCGTGTTAACAAACCACAATAATACAAACAGAAAAAAAGAAAGAAAAAAAAAAACACTGGATTTTTTTCTCCAATGTAGTGAAATTGAATCTTCTCTTCGCTCGCTAAAGCACATCCAATTAAAAAAACGATTTGCTGAACTGATGTTAAAATAATTAAAATTTGTATTTTTTGGACATCACAGCAGCTGTTGTGTTTTCAAAGATATGTAATAATAATGTTAATGAAATTCTACATTGAAGTTTTAAAAATCACACAATATTTCGGCGGCTTCTCTTAATACACCCGTACAATAGTGGAGAATATAACAAAAACGAATTTCAAACTAAGGTGCCTTGTAAATGGCTGCTGAGAAGCAGTCGAAATATGCGTACCCTTCTAAAAGTGTTGTTAACTGAATTGTATGAACATAGTTTATAAATTCATTATTTTATATCATAACAGAAGTGTATGTCCAAATAAAGAATAAACTTAAATAAATTACCTATCATGGCATCGTTAGCGATGCGTGTATGGGGTTAAAGATAATTTTTCGATCTCTCCCCCCTTTTTGGGTAAGTTTAGGTTGATCGTGAAGGCAATACGTCGTTGCAAGGGGCCCCCTCTCCCTATGGATTTGTCGTTTGTTTGTTGTTAATAGGATAGACAAAATAAATGTGTCACAATAACAAAATTATTTATATCTCATTAAAGTGTAAAGATATAAATGAAAAAAAAAGTTTTAATAGTGAATTGAAATACATTTGTCGTACATTATACGTTGAAGAGTGAATGGGAAGTATGGGGAAAACGGAATTGCTCCACTTCTTACTGCACAATAACATCTCCCAAGTTATAGTGTTGAAAACTGTTTTGAATCAGTAATTATTTAACTATTGTAGCCTTACACCTGCCTGGCTGCTGAAATGAAATGAGAAAATATGGTTGTTGACTTGCTGTGAGTTTGTGCATTTCCGATTTTGTTCCCTCCCTTATAGCTTCTTGGCGCCGCCATCGCATTATGCAGCCGTCGGTAACCGCGGACCGTTGGACGTATTGGATATTACCTTAAGCCGGCCCTAAATTTATTATAATTTGGGTCACGAGATTTCACTTATCAAAAGAGACTGAAAACTGTAAAAACTTCCACGTGAATAACGTTTGTTTGGTCATCACTCATCCATTACAATACAACCATGTTTATGCTGGCCGAGTTTTATTTTTTATTTCGTATTATTTATGTAAAACCCATTATTGTAAACTTTCATGGAAGACGATCTATTATCAGAAAATTTCAATGATTTTCACCCAAAATTATGCATTATTTGGAGGGTCAAAGTTTCGGCCAAGTTCGCTTTTGCCCTAAAATGTGGTATTTTTTTGGGGTTTTCCCACGTGCGAAAGTGCCCCCCCCGGGGTTTTTCGTTTGGCATTTAAATGTAGGGCCTACAATGGAAGATTTTT
>JAMZAV010011173.1:0-25295 GCA_024449915.1 Sweltsa coloradensis | reverse complement strand
GTGATTGTATGTTGTTCATCATCATTAGGTCTCTTGATTTTAGCAGCAGCTTTCATACTGGTGTTACAAACTTCTTTAGTTGCAGACATAACTAATTTGTTGTATCGCTGGAAGTTTGTCACTGGTGGCGGCATGTCTAATACTGTACTAATTATTTTAGCTGACGTTTGACCTTTACCAATGCATCGCAAAGCATAGGTAAGCCTAGTGTTTACCACAAACGTCTCAGTCTTTGCAATTGTTCACATTCAGTTCAGTTCACTTTGTTCATGGTTTGTCCTAGCGCCGTGCTGCTTTAGTACTGTGGCTTACTCTGAATTGATTAAACTGTCGAGGAAACTGTCGAGACTATCGAGGAGAGACAGATAATTGTGGCCAGCTATGTTAACCTTGAAGGGGTATATAAGCGCTAAATTTATTTCTTACCATGTATTCTACAGGTCAATACCATATGATAACGACCCATATAATACAGCAAATCAAAACCTGTGAATTATTATTATTATTTATTGAAGTTTTCGTCATTATTCCGCGTCGCGAGTTGCACTGCTGGTGCCTTGTGATGCTTTTGATAAAACTGTACAGCCTCTCCGCCGTGGATCGTGCGGGCTCGCCACGCATGCGCGCAAGATACCATGCATCACTTCCCCTCTTTATCAGAGCTGTCCAGTGTCCACTATTTTAATCTCAGCTGACAGCTCAGTAGGACTAATTATCTGTGAAAGGCTAAGAGCATAATTGAATGTGTGGGTGTGCGGTTCAAACTTATAGTTTTCCCGTGTGTATGTGATGTGTGTTTCATCTGTTTTTACCTGTAAAAGTTGACACTATAGCGAGTGAGTTATTGTATTTAAATGTATTAATCTTTAAAAACGTGTAATTATTAACCAACAAAATATGTCAGGTAACAAAAACTAAACAATTAAAAATACACATTAATCACAATTTAAACCAATACAAATACGTAAACAAAATTTAAAATGCCGTGTTGTTATGCAACAACAAAGGGGAAAAAGAGGAAGTCCTCTGCCTTCTTGTGGACTGTCTAAGGTTTTTATGTATCGATTCCCAAATAGAACATTACATCCAAAATTACTTAAAAAATGGTGCCAAGTATTATCCAGGACAGACCCCCCGAACCAACACAGTCGCGTTTGCTCGAATCATTTTAAGAAAACCGATTTCAATGCCGAAGTACTTTTGCAAGTAAATAGCGAGACACATCCGAGGAAAAAAGCCCCCCCACTGAATGAAAATGCCGTGCCATCGGTTAATGTGAAGGGCAAAAAGATCGCGGGTAGGCCTACAACAAGATCATTAAAAATGCATTCAAAGTTCACCGACAGTATAGGAATCCAGTGCGACCTGGGCACCGAGACACTGGCATCAAAAACATATTATGAAAAGACAGACACAAGCGACTACCCAGGTGCGAGTGTAGATGAACTGTGGGAAACTTCGTTTCACATTTCATCCGATGAAAACGAAGGATCCTCAGCTAACACAGACAGTTCAGAGGACGAGGGTGACAATGACATTTCTACGGACAGCTCCATTTTCCTCGTTTACGCTTCTTGTCTAATGCAGTTATTTAAAACTTGCACCGCAAGCAATTGCAAGTCTCCTATCGAGAATTCTACAAAATCTGTCATCGGTACCATGTTGATAATCAAATCCACGTGCATTGACGGTCACACGGTCACATGGTACTCTCACCCCACTCACGGCAATAACAATAGGTCACTCGGAAACATTGCTATTGCGTCATCCATATTACTGTCTGGGCTGAGTTTCAGTGCATTTCAAGACTTAGCGTTCATTTTAAAGCTTGCGATCTTTTCTAGTACAACCTATTATGATATGATCAAAAGTCATATTAATGGTGTATTAGCGCAAGTGTGGCAAGAACATCGCCAAGCCAACGTAGGTGATCTGTTGAGCGCCGAGGATGACGTACAGTTGGCTGGGGATGGACAGTACGACTCGCCTGGCTTTAGTGGCAAATATTGTACATACTCGGTAATGGACTTGAAAACCCACAAAGTCATAGATTTCGAGGTAGTGCAGCGAAAGCAGGTAGTCGGCGATCTAGAAAAGGCTGGCTGCGAGCGCGTTTTGAGGAGACTGCGTGACGCCGACCACGTGCCCATCAATCTGATGGCAACAGACCGGCACCGTGGTATCGGGCTCCTCATGAGAACCATATTCCCCGAAATCCATCACGAGTTCGACGTGTGGCACCTAGCTAAGAGCCTCCAAAAGAAAATACGTGCTGTCGAACAAAAATCACCTCAACTTGCTGAGTGGAAGGGTTCTATCAGCTATCATTTGTGGTGGTCATCAATGACTTGTGAAAAGAATCCCGACTTGCTAGTTGAACGGTTTACATCGTTGTTGAACCACGTAATAAACGTTCACTCATGGACTGGCTCAGTTCTGTACAATGCATGTGAACACCCCCCAATCACTCCCGAACAAAACCGAGTAAAGAAGTGGCTCAACCCTAGATCCGAGGCATATGCAAAGTTGAAGCGTATTATCGAGGATAAAACCTTCCTAAAGGATATCAGACGCGCCAGCAATTATTGCCATACCGGAGAAATCGAGTCGTATCACAGTACACGACTCAAATTCCTGCCTAAGCGGCTTCATTACGGGTACATTGGCATGTTCTTGCGGTCAATTATAGCAATTCTCGATCACAATAATAATGTGGGCAGAAAGGCAAAATCGCAACGACCGCAATATTCCAAAGTGTCGGGGAGATGGGTGATGAAGAATGTATACGAACTTAAAACATCAACATGGAAACGCGACATTGTTTCGCGGGTGTTATCGCACTTCATGGACCCGGGATCGAGTGTCTTGCCTCGAGTCACAAAGCCAGCAAACATTCCCGCCAACATTGCTCCTGTTCCACGACCGTCCATCCAGGACCTCAAAAGAAGTTACCAAACGCGATATCCTGGTAAACACTCCGCAGACATCTACAAGGCCGGCCTATCGTCAGCCAAATAAAGTAAGACCTTGCGTAATTTGCATTTCCATTTTAATCGTTCTATGTTCTTATAAAATCTTATTTTCATTTTCACCACGACCCTTGAAATCTAAGGTACGACTACAAATACAATAAAAATACAAAATTGCCTATAGGCTATATCAAACACAAATGTAAGAAGTATATTGCTTAAAACAACGACTACCACATATTACGCTTTACAACGCGCACATAATTAATAAAATAGATTTAGAGAAGTCTAGAACCTTTATTTTTATTCCATGTCTACAGTCTGAAAAACAAATATTATTGATTTATTTAACACCTATCCTATTCAGTTATAAAAGATGATTCACGAAGGACAATAAAAGTAACTTTAATTTATACCAAATATAACAATAACAATAGGCCCGAAACTTGAAACAATAATTAAACTGCAAACATATTGATAACGATTTAATTTCATTGCCATGAGTTTCATCCATATTTAAAATGTAAATAAATACTACGAAGATTTGTTTTGGATGTATCAAAATGTTTTGCGGTAAAACGCTCGTCTGCTGTGGCCAGCAAGCTGCGCACGTGTAGACACACACTGCCTCTGTTCCCCGCCCCACCCCGCGATAAGTGCCATTGGGTATTTCCGTATCATCAGCTCCAGCTGTATTTTATAAACACCACAGATATTACTTATCTGTGAACTAACAAAGAAGCTGTGTTTTCCTACTAGACGCGTCGTGCGTGTTGGGTATAGTGGGGTGTGGGGGGGGTCTGACTCGACAGTTTAGCATGTGCGTATCATACACAGATAAAAGGGGAACTTTATTTATCAGTTATTATAATCCTCGGTACGGGGGTCAAGTTCGGTCAAATAAAATTGAAAATTATTTGAATACTAGGCTTACCTCTCCAGTCTCCACATCTCCAGGAACTATAAAAAATAGTGTGACAACGTCTGCTATTTCTGCTTTCCTTTCAAAGGAACTGGCGTCTGGCGGTACCCTTGTAGTTTCATTGTTCAATAAAATATTAATGTATTTTCTTACAACACACGGAAAATAAAATATGAATAACGAACTAACCTCTCAGATTAGTTAGGTAAAACTTGTAGGCCTATGAATGACTCGTCAAATGGAATGAACCCAGTGTAGTTGCCAGACACATCCGGGAACCGTTCCCTGATTTTAGTCACTACACAAGCAGGGATGATCACTCGATTGTGTTTGCCCAGAGCTGTGTTTGAGTTAATCCAGTATACAAACTGTCGGTATGCTAAATGTCGCCATAAACGGTTAGGAACTGGTTCGATGGCATACGATTTCTTTTTGCTTCTTTCAACAGTAATAAGTATAAAATGATGACGCAACATGTTAAGTGCAGTGGTGGATAAAACTAAATTTTCAAATATTTGGTGATCGGTAATGCACCTGATATCTTCTATCACACGTCTAACAGCATCTACTTCAGTACAGCAAATACTCTCGGCAACTGTGGCCATGACTAAACATTCCTCACATTTGCACCAGTTTTTCTTATCACTTCTGTCGTCGTCGGCACTTTTTACGGACTCTTCTTTCGATTTTTCTATTTCTACCAATTCCCCTTCAGTATATTCGGGCTCAAACTGGTACCCAGCCTTTGCCATTGAGAGAAATATGCAAAGAACAATAATCACAATCATATAAATGCACATTTGACAAATGACATCACGCGGTCATCACCGATTCAGTACCTACTACAAAGGATGATAGCCCATTTAAGATAGTCAATGACTACCTTCAGAGGTGGCAGCAAGATTTTTATAGAGTCTTAATTGCTGCTTAACGTGCTTTAACTCCCCTTGAAGAACGCAGATTTTGGTACGTAATTGGCACTTTGATTTGGTTGCATCATCATCTGATGACTCGATCACTCGAAGTTCCCAAATATTGTTAAATGGTTTGTTACAGCACTTATCTAGTTGTTGAAGAAGATCAGTTGTGTGGGCTGGAAATTTATTATTACTACATTTTCAGCCTCCCTAACCACACAAAACTCATACTTCTAACGTTGTTTAGCTTGTCAATCTGGTTCCTATTTAAAACGTCAGTCATTGTCATCATCAATAATATACATGTTTTAATTTAATTTAGTTTTTTAATTTTAATTTATCCAATAAATTGACTTATCGATCCAAATTTGTTTCCAACATCAACAGATTGTCAAGGATATCGGCATGCTTTGCTATTCTTGTATTCATCGGCAATTGATAACACATTGTTGTACGCATCTTTATATAACTCATTCTGTTACCTTGAGTTCAGTATGACAAATAAAGCCTGAGTGAAAATATTTCAAACCTTGTAATGATAAACATGAAACATTGTAGCTACAAATCTCTTAGGTTGGTGGTTTTTGCCAAGAATTCTTGTCATATCTACAACAGCGACAGGTGATAATGGGCCTTCAGGGACTTGATAACGCCGAGGTCTAACGGCTGTAGATTACTCGTACAATTAGGCGGAAAGAAGAACACGGTGACATTACGCAAATCCAATGTTTCATTGATGTCTCGGAGATGCGCTGGGCAATTGTCGATGAATAAACAAATTTTCCTTCTTTGACGGCCCATTGATGCGTCAATACCACAAACCCATTCGTCAAACATTTTCCCGGTAACCCAGGCCTTGCGATTTGCCAGGTACTTTGTTGGGAACGTCTTGACACCGCTAAAACAACGTGGTTTTTGTGACTTGCCAATTACCAAAGCCGGTAATT
This sequence comes from Sweltsa coloradensis, assembly GCA_024449915.1. Taxonomy (NCBI): domain Eukaryota; kingdom Metazoa; phylum Arthropoda; class Insecta; order Plecoptera; family Chloroperlidae; genus Sweltsa; species Sweltsa coloradensis. The sequence goes on along the minus strand of JAMZAV010011173.1, from coordinate 19,540 downwards.
AATCTGACCCGTCGGCGTTCACACGAAGCAACACTGTCAGTCTCTCTTTACTTCTCTTTCCACCATGGCATGTGTCGCCTTTGTGCGCTAAAGTGCGAGACGGAAGTAAATTAAAAAATAGGCCAGTTTCATCGGCGTTATAGATATCTTTTTATTCGTAGTTTTTAATGAGATTCGGCAGAGTTTCGGTTTTCCATGTTCTACGGTTTCTGGGTTCACTGATCGACTCTCGCCGCAAATTACTTTACATGTGATACCATGACGTTGCTTGAAATTGTGCAGCCAGCCATTTGAAGCCGCGAAGTCCTCAGGAACGTTTAACTTAAGCGCCAGTTCCTTTGCTTTTTCGATGAGAATGGGGCCACTCACAGGCATATTCCCCGCACTTGTCAGATTGAACCATTCAATTAGACATTCCTCCAAATCTTCATACTGCCCAGGCCTCAATTGAGCGCGCTTTGAAATCGATGTTCCCGCTTTCGACGCACCCCCTTCTATCTCACGCCGATTTTTGACTATGGTGTTTGATGTAGACACCGGGATCGACAGCTCCTGTGCTATCTTCACTCGCGTTTCCGTCGGATTTTTGTCAACTTTTGTTAAAATATTAATCTTATCTTTTAACGAGAGTACACGACGCTTCATTTTCGTTTGTTTCACATGATCACAATACAATAGGGGTGAATGTCGAGAAGGTGTGTGTGAGGCAGGAAGGCCCAGCAGATAGATCATTAAACTGAATCGTTTTTTCGTTTAATTGTTTTGTTATTTGTATACAGAAGCTCAGTTGTTTTTTGACCGCACGTGCGCGTACGTGAAGTTGTGTCGAACTGTTGATGGTGTTGTTTATCATTTTAGTGGCTCCGATTTTACAAGATTATCGTTTCAGCACGTGAGTACAGAATATATTTTACTTTTGATTATAGAGTTTTTAATCTTTAATTTAATCTATTGTGCCTAATAAATATACCCATAAATATACTCCCTTAAATTCTCCAATATTTCCGTAGAGTCAAAAATACACCTTTAAAAAAACATGAAAAAAAAAACGCCCTGCGGGGCAATTCTGGGGCGTTCCCCCCCAGCCCCCATTTGGGCCGCGGCGCCAGATTGGGCGACATTTGGGCGACTTCAAAAGTTGCCGCGGCGACATCAGCGCTCATATATCTGGCAACCCTGGCACAGCGGCAGCCTCGACTCGCAGTCGGTCTGATGTTCTTGTCTCAGGCGGACGTGTTCTGTCTTCGCTCTTTGCTCTGTTCTTGTTAGGCCTCCACAGCACAAGTAGCTATAGCTTCTGTTGCTGCTGAATGTGTTGTTAGTACAAGTCTTGACTGAAATGTCCTCGCATCGTTGTGTTTGCTTACTTCATGATCAGAGCTCCGTCTTTGAACTCGTTCCGAAATGCGAACCGGTATACACATGATAACTCTATTGCAACTTCTATCACGAAGTATTTTTCACCCGCAGTCTTTCTGCAGTTCTTGTCGCAGAGGGATGTGTTTTCTATCCGCTCTTCGGTCTGTTCATACAAGGAGTCCACTTCTGTTTAATGCTGAATAAGTTGTTTGAGCAAGTATTGGCTGCTTTGTCCTCGCATCGTTCTGTTTAATGTGTGTTGACCTCAGCAGGTTCTGTCCAGATGGAACGGATTGTTCACTTTTTGCTCTGCACTGCTTGTCAGGGAAGTGTTTGTTATCTCAGTGCTGTGCTCTATACAGACCAACGGGTTGATGTTCGAAACGTGTTCGGTTCTGTGGTTCTGTTCTGAGTGGGATAACATTGATCTTTCCCATGTCGTTCTATCTTTATAGTCTCGAAACAAATTTGTGGGACACGAAATGCTACGTGTTACAGAAGCTAAATCCATATTAAGCAATATCCCAAGCATATTAACAGTAAAATCCATGCTTAAGGCAATATCTGTGAATATGTTGTATCTTCACTATGAACCTCGTTACACTTATACAAAAATTTCTCTACTCCAGTAAATTCTACCTCTTGGGGCTCAAGTGCTACTGTTCAATGCGATTTTGGAAAACTTCCATGCACTAACCGTGCAGCATCGATATGACCTCGCCGCCCCGCACCTTTTTACTGCACTTTACACCCACACTCACTCCCAGCAAAGTCTCGCCTCGCAGTCGGTAGGTTGTTGTTGTCGCAGGCGGACGTGTTTTGACTCCGCTTTCCAGTATGTTCTTGTATTGCCTCCACAGTACATAGAGATTGCTTCTGTTAATGTTAAATGTGTTGTTTGTTGTTGTGTTGACTGAAATCTCCTTGCATTTTTGTGTTGGGTTTGTTTTCTTGTAGTGGTTGTCTGTTCCGTCCAGAAAGTCCAACTCGCAACCTTTTCGTGGTTTGGCCCGTGATTAGGGGAGTTTCACTCCCTGAAACTTATGGCGAGCTCTGGGTCGTCGTCGGGGAACTTTCCCCTTCCCTTTGACTTCCTCCCTGACGGCGACGACAATGACAACACGGACGGATGATGACACAGACAGAGACGACCATGACGTGGGGAAACCCTGCCCTCCCCATATGCTTGTGGCTGGTTCTGACCAGCACAGGCCTGTCCACCCCTTGTCCCCCCACGGCTCCCCTTACGTCCCTCCCCTTGGAAAGAAGTATAGTTTTCGCCAAGATCAAAGAGCTCGTTCTAGAGCTCTAATCACGAACGATCACACGCCCACTTAACTTCTTCAAAAGAGCTTCTCAGCAGGTGCATGGACACAGGTCGTACTACTACTGTCGCCAAACAGGACAAAAACATCGACCAACCATCAACACATTTTGCGCAGTCTATGCGCAAGCGAGAACAATGTTAAAAAAAACTACTAGGCCTATATACTATGATTGTCCGACATTCCATTGTAAAAACATTAGCACATGTTAGTGGGACTGTGGTTTACTAGTAAAGAAGTCTCTATTGTGTAGAGAGCAAAACTATTTTTAAATAGGATCTTTTTTGAAATTTTTAATAAAATTAAGAAACGACAAATTTTCCGGGACGCATTTATGAAACATCTCAATCTCGGCCTCGTCCATACGGTACCGTTTCGCCCGAGTTGACTACGATCGGACTACAATTACCAGATATATTTAAAAAAAAACATTGATTTTTGGATTTTCTGAAAATGACCAGCAACTTTTTATAAAAATTTCATAATTTTTTTTACAAATTCAAATTGTGACAAATCCAGGCTGTAGCCTTGGACGCGGCCCTGGAATTTCGCCTGCGTAGTAAAGAACCTTTTTTTGACTACCTTCATCTTTCTAACAAACAACTGACCCAGTCACAACGAATTTAGCACAGGCAGCCTGTTCTCTGCCAAGGTAGCAGTAAGTGCTACTTCCACCAGTACTCTACTGTGCTACTTCCACCAGTTCTCTACTATACACATGTATGTGCCATGGCGTTCCATTCTCCTGAATATATTCGAATTCGTTTGTGATAACGTCGTAATTTCCTTCTGGTCTTTTTATGTAAAATGTCATGCTGATCTCGATTGTTGCGACTTTCAGATCAAGCTTTCCTCAACACATCTAGCGATTTTATGCCTTGCAAAATGTCTCTCCCTTAAAGAAATCATGTTGCATGACATAGTTCGACGCGGTCTGATATTAAAAGGTTTCACGTGTTTCAGTGCATGCTTGACTTTTTCTCGTTCAGTACCTGTCAAATACATAGTCTTCGCCTATTTTCCGGCCCCATGGTTTTGAAGTCGTCTATCACCAAATACCTTAACAATCGCGGGCACATTATCAGTGGGTTCATTTTCAATAAAAAAACTTGTACGATTTACAAGGGGGTGTGCACAGTAGACTCCCGATTGTTGCAAAGTTATTTATATGTATTTTGCAACTGAGTCGTGCCCCACCCATCAGCAGTCTTAATCACAAAAATTAGCCTAACTGGCACAAGCCTACCTAACCTTACCCTCGAATACCAACATTACCCTGTTTATATTCCAGGTAAGATATGTAGCCCTATGTATGGTGTTTTATTTTTACATTACCTATATACCCTTAGAATGTTGCAAATGATATAATGTTTATACGTATATAAAAGTCATACATAAATCATACCTCTGCTTGCCAACAGCCTCAAAGGGCACAACTTTGGCTTTGCCTCTTTTCCACTCATTCGATGTTGCGGTGCCCTCCTCCCCGTCACAGATGAGTCGGCGAGGGTCTGGTAGCCCCAAATAGCAACTGCCAGATCCCGTATTAACAGCGAGGAACCCTCCAGGTTTCCAATTGACACTGCTTCATCATACGCTCTTTTGTTTATCCACACATCGTGGCCCAAATGAATCTGAAACCATTATACAGTGTTAGAATAACGGTAAGATTATTTTTGTTTACATGCTCAATTGTAGGCCCAATGCAATTACATGCTCAATTGAAAGCTTTGACCTATCCACTTTCTAAAAATAACATGATGAGAAGTGAAGTGTAGTCTGAAGCATATGAAACCAAGGGACATGGGTTCAAATCCCACACAAGGCATGTTTTTTTTTTTTAATTGAAAGGGCTTCGCACATATCGTTAACCCTCTACACTTTGTGCGATACCCTAACCTAATTGTAGGTCCCTGGATCCAATGCAATACACTACAGGTACACTCTGTGATTTGAATTGAAAGGATAATTCTTCTGATCGTTCTCGTGCTCAAGAATACCATTCCGAGAATATATGTGGTTGAATGATTGCATAAGCATCACTACTTCATTATACCCACCTTATCACCCTGAACTGTGAACCGAGGTGGGTATTGCAGGCCCAAGGCGGCTCCACCTTCATCAGGCTCAATGATTCTTGATGGACCTGGGGTCCCTTCTTGTGCAGGTATCGCCATTGGTGCCTCTGGCTTCGCAAGGATTAATTCTGGATAAAAATCAAATACATTGTACTTATAACGATTTAATTAAAAACTTAGTGTGAAAAACTATGGCGTTCTGTTCAGGTTTGAATCAATTGAAATTATATGATTCATAAAACAAAATATGTTGGAATAGTAGGACAGGATAGGACAGAATATCAGGACCATAAGGCTGGCTCTTTGCTATCGAGATGTACCGACAGTGTGGGAGGTCCCGGATTTGAATACTGTCGAGACCGGCAATCCTGACTGAAGGTTTTTTCCGAGGTTTTCCTCAGTCGTTAAGGCAAATGCAAGGGACTGAGTCCTCTTCAATAGCCCTCGGACATCCCTTCACAATTGTCCTATCCGCAATATACTTAGTTAGTCCCTGAAGAGGGTCACATCGGTTAAATCTGATGTGTATACCCTACAGCGGGCATCCTACATTTTTTTTAAATCGAGATGTTGCGTGCCGAATCTCGCGCAACGAGGGTTGATCCTGAAAGGCGGGGTGCCGGCTAGCTGCAGGGGTGGGGGTTTAGTAGGTGACCCGGATAGCTGACCACGAGCGTAAGGGTGCCACTTGGTTTAGTTCCCCTCCGGCAATGATTGAATTTGGGTAATAGGAGAAACCAAGAAACCTTGAAGAGGAATAGGGAACGAGAGTCGTAGAAGAAAGAACGAGGGAACTCACTTTTACAATTCAAAGGAAACTTAATTCTTATATTGTCGGAAACGGGAGGTACAATGTAGTTATGAAGTGTGGAAACAAAGGTGATCAAGCAAGGCTCCAGATAAAGTACATAGGTTGTCCATATTAATAATTATACTTCCTCGTCATACTAGGAATTATCCCCAACACAAGGAAACAATAGGGCACAACATTGCAAGGGCACAAGCGGCTGGGTATACTTATATAACACAGTACAACAATTGGGCCTAATATTGTAAAGGCATGAGCGGCTGTGAATATTTATATTGCACAGTAGAACAATTGAGCCTAATATTGCAAAGGCATGAGCGGTCGTGAATATCTATATAACACAGTAAATAAATAAATAATAAATAAATGGTATTTAGAGTCTACCCATTTAGTTATATAACTGATTTTCAGTGGGGGACAGTAAATCTAACATTACAGTAGAACAATTGGGCCTAAAATCAAGTTCAGCATGTCATCATGAGCATTGATGAGACTGCGGATTAGCTGTGAATATTTATATTACACAGTAGAACAATCGGGTCTAATATTGCAAAGGCATGAGCGGCTGTGAATATTTATATGACACAGTAGAACAATTGAGCCTAATATTGCAAAGGCATGAGCGGTCGTGAATATCTATATTACACAGTAAATAAATAAATAATAAATAAATGGTATTTAGAGTCTACCCACTCAGTTATATAACTGATTTTCAGTGGGGGACAGTAAATCTAACATTACAGTAGAACAATTGGGCCTAAAATCAAGTTCAGCATGAAGGCACTGAAGGAAAGGTTTACAACTAAACTTAAGTTGTTCCTCCAAGTTTTGGTGTTGAAGAATATCATTTTCTCAGTTGCACTTTTAGCCTACTCGGGATCAGTGTGTAAACTCTACCAGTTGTGGTTTGCGATCCGCATTGTAGTAAGAATACTGTCTGCATTTACTGCAAAAATGTCAGCTGGAGATGGATATGTGAATGATGGACTAGGGCCAAGTTCTTCTGGAAGTCAGTGTCGAGAACAGAAGCTGGATACCAAAATCTATTGTACGCACAAGTAACAAAACCCCTAATGTCTTCAAACTCCACCTGGTCTTCAACAGTACGAACAGTTTCTTCATTAGAATACAATGATGAGTAATGAACTTTTGTTAAAACCTTGGGTTTGGAAAATGGCTTCATGTAGTGAAGTTTCTGGGTGCCAGCAATTGGTCGAATTTTCCCCATAATTCTGCACAGCTGCAGTGATCAAATATGGCCTAAGTTATATTTTTTTGTTCCTGTTGATTGTATTGTTTGAAAAAGTCTTGACTGGTATATTTTAGCTCAATTCTGTTAAATGTTCGTTACCTTTCCGTCTGGACAGAACAGGCAACCTCCTGAAGTGTGTTGTGACGTCTCTGAAATGCTAGGTATGGGTCAATCTGAACACTTTGCTTTCCTACTTCAATCGTTTTAGAAGATAAAACAGTCACTTGATTTTTCCGTCTAAAGGTGTACGTTAGCACATCAGTATCAGTCAACTTTGTCCAAGATTTTATGGGCAACATTCTCGGCTGTGTCAGCATTGACATTTTTGCAGCTGTCATATCACTGGAAATACTGTGAAGATCAGAAGTTCCATCGATGCCAAAAGGATTCATATTTTCTAGGAACTTAATTAACACGTTTGTATCTTCTGAATCCTTCACAGTTCTTGACGAAAGTGAGTGCGTTTTCACGAAAACAGACCTCAATTTCAATTTAAAAATTTAAAGTATTCTGTTTGTTTTCAATTTTTGTTTAACATTTAATGATTAATTTTAATTCAAAACCAATCAATACAAGAAACTTACATGAATGCTAGTTTACTTGAAAAGTAACCTGTTATCGGATGTTTATATATTTTGTGTGATAAATTGTTCGTTAGTTGATAGGATTATTACAATTGATCTCCATTGATATTTATCATTTATCATCGTAATTAAGTAGTGATATTTCACGTCAACTATCTACTGTCATGCTACCTTGGCGCGAAATGGGGGGGGGGGGGGGGAATATTTTTATTTGGAATCAATTATTTATCTTAATATGCAAATTTGATCATTTCCGACACCTTAGATTTACCGCGAATTTGAGTATGTTAAACTTTTTTTTTCGAGCCCCGTGTAAAAAGAACGAATTTCAAATTCTTCCCCTTTATTTGATCTGATGTCTATTAGATAATGTATGTCTACTACAAAATAATGTTTCGGAGAACTTGCCAAAACTGACACTTAATTTTGCTTTAAATGAACATAATCCTGTCAAATAAGATCGTATATTGACGCTTGGAGGAAAAAATTGCGATGTCGCTGAATTTTGCAGAGACCTTCCTTATATAATACTAAACAACATACTAAAACTCCCTTACAATCGGACTGGAGCTTCGGCCGCCATATTGGAAAATGGCGGCCAAAAGGTGTTTGTTATCGAATATCTCCAAATTGGTTTGAGATAGACAAAATGTCTCAATGGTAAAAATAATCCCCATTAAATTCCCTACAAAACAGATGTCTTCTATAGTTTTGGTAGGGGCAACGGTTACGTCACAAATTCGTGGTTTAAATGTTGCTCATTGGAGTACCAGCTTATTTACAAATTTTCACGCCCAGCATCAAACAATGCCCAGTAAATCCGTAAGAAATCGATTTAAATACAAAAGGACTTTTGTACGGGGTTCATTAAAGCTTCCATTAGTATTTTAAAAAATCAGGTCTGCGAAATAGAATTTTGCATTTACCCGGAATTTGGGTTTTTCCATTGTTGGAATTTCCTAAAAAATGCCCTTTTTGACTGTCCATTATTAAGCACTAAATAGCATTGGAGGAAAAATTCTTTCTACGCACATTGAAATGACTCAAATAATGATCCGATTACAACCAAAGTTTAAATCCAATATGGCTGCTAATTCCTAATATCCACAACATCAAAGTGAATTATGTAACAAAAAGAGTGTAAAAACAGCACGAAAACAGTATTCATATTGTGAATATTAGGAATTAGCAGCCATATTGGATTTAAACTTTGGTTGTAATCGGATCATTATTTAAGTCATTTCAATGTGCGTAGAAAGAATTTTTCCTCCAATGCTATTTAGTGCTTAATAATGGACAGTAAAATATGGCATTTTTTAGGAAATGCCAACAATGGAAAAACCCAAATTCCGGGTAAATGCAAAATCCGATTTCGCAGAACTGATTTTTTAAAATACTAATGGAAGCTTTCATGAACCCCGTACACAACTCCTTTTGTATTTAAATCGATTTCTTACGGATTTACCGGGCATTATTTGATGCTGGGCGCGAAAATTTGGAAATAAGCTGGTACTCCAATAAGCAACATATAAACCACGATTTTGTGACGTAACCGTTGCCCCTACCAAAATTATAGAAGACCCCTGTTTTGTAGGGAAATAAATGGGGAATATTTCTGCCATTGAGATATTTTGTCTATCTCAAACAAATTTGGAGATATTCGATAACAAACACTTTTTGGCCGCCATTTTCCAATATGGCGGCCGAAGCTCCAGTCCGATTGTAGGGGAGTTTTAGTATGTTGATAAGTATCATTTAAGGAAGGTCTCTGCAAAAATTCAGCGACATCGCAATTTTTTCCTCCAAAAATTCTTATTTGACAGGATTAACATGTTTTACAACTAGGTAATTATTTTCGACAAAATATATTTATTGTTTATTTTCAATATGTATTTAATGTGTATTTAAGTGGATGCCCATCATCGGCCAGCTCTATTATTTTGTTGAATAATTGATTTATGCCGCTAGGTACTAGCTCATAGCTAACTTCAGTGTTAGGCCTAAATATTTTGAAAAATAACTGCTTTCCTTGTCAATTAATATTAGGTCTAGGATCTTATTATTAATATACTATAGGCCTAGGTACTATCTTAATTTGTAGCACCACATGTTGTGTTAGTGATCACTGATCAATAGGTAAGCAAACAGTCAAATATTGATCTTAAACCCAGTAAGCTCACCATCACAATCAATATCCTGACTCGATGTACCCGCCGACGACTCGACTCCAATTTTCGACAAATTCTGTCACGGCCGCCCGCCCAGGATCTCGTCTATTTCGTTGTAAAATGGAGATGAATGGGGGTTGGTTCCACTGTGTGTGTGAGTGTGTAGCAGGCGATTATAACGCTGTTATAAACAGCTTAACATCATTCCTGGGTTATAGAGATGGTTTGTATTTCTCGGGGTCATTTGGTATTGTAGTCTAATAGTCAATGCAATCTGCTCTACACACGTTGTAAACAATGTGTCAACAAACCAAAAAATATATAGAATTCAATCAGTTTATATAATATACAATTGTTTAATCTTGGTTTTATAGTAGGCGACTATGACGCTGTTATGATGGTTTTATTAACACAGAAATTTATAAAGTACCTATTCGGGGATTAAACATAAAAAAATAAAAAGATAATTATATATTTATAGTTAAATGAAGGCTTTCATGGTTGTTAATTATGTTCATTATAGCTTTCGGTTATTCGTTTAGTGTTATTTATTTAGGCAACGTTTAATATTTGTAAAATAGTTTTAATAATTTGCTTTCATTGTTTTAACCGTTAAGCCCATTTTTTTCCTTGGAAATTGTTTCGGTTTTCTTTTGTTATTAGTTTTGTTTTCCAAATGTATAAAATTTGAAAAAGTGCTATGTAATTGGTACAAAACGTTGTCTAAATAAATAACACTGCGTAAAAATATATTTTTATGGATTGAGGTAGGTTTTCGCTGCCCATTGTATGTACAATACAATTCTTGGGTAAAACCGCGTCGAAATGATGAACCAGTGCAGAGACTAGGCGTCCACCGGCAAGACGACCTTCGTGAAGTCACAGTCACCCCGAAGATGTCTGGCGTAGATAAGACGAAACGTTGGTAGACGCCCAGTCTCTGCACTGGTTCATCATTTCGACGCGGTTTTACCCAAGAACCTAGTATTGTAATTTTTGGTACAGGATCTGGAATGAGGATACAAGCAATCTCTGGGAATAACATGATAGACCAGGAGTGATGGAAGTGCATGGACCAGGAGTGGATGCAGGCGAGTCAATGTTGGGTGAAATGATTATCAATTACATTATTTTTAATTATTACTAAAAGGAAACAACTGTAGATGGCTTAGTGATAAGACGTTCTTAAAGCTCAAGTGAAAGTAACTTTACAAATATTTAATAAGTTGCATTTGGTGTGCGTGCTCTTTACCTTTCTATTCTTACACTTGGTGGTCATGACGCATTTACACTGCTTTCGGCAGCGCGTAAACAATCTCTTGCATATGCACCCAGTGGTGTCGCACAGCTTCGTCTTTGGCTGAACATGACTCGACTCTAGAAACGTAGTGAAAAACTAATTTCAACAGTAAAAAAGACATTGTTCTGGATTATCTGTTCAACAAATGTGTCCAGCTATGAACTGTTCTGGATTATCTCAACAAATGTGTCCAGCTATGAACTATTTTTGCGGAAGCTGCTACTTTTCACATCTTGTTACAATTATTGTGAAGTTGAATTTTCGACTATGTAAGTGTCTAATACGCTCGCAAATAACGTGCAACCATGCACCGGCACTGCGGGCATACTTGAGGTTGCCATTTACCGTCGTATTTTCTTCTGTTCTGTGCATAATATTGTACACAATCTATGCACACACAGCACTTTATGGCCACAAGGTACAACTGATCTTGTTGCCATGTTAGAAATGCACGCCTTGCACCTGGTGTGAAGTTTGTTTGACTCAACGGGCCTCTCAAGGCGTCCCTCCAACGACAGCAGTCGCCGCATTTCCGACTCCTGTATTTCCACATCGGATTCAGGAACTTCGGTGAACTTCTGTGGGTCGGCAAGAACATCTCGACAATTGCCTGGCACCACACAAACTTCACCCCATGCAACGTGACGTCTATAAGACGGGACGTATGTCACGTGTTCGTCCGGTATGTATACATTTTCGACGACTGGCGGCGCAAGAACTGCAACATAATTGAATGTTGGGTGATAACGGATTTTTTTTAGTAAATTTGTACACAAACAAAACAATTCTCATTTAAAAAAATTAAACTACCGAGATGAAATGTTATTTTCAAAAGATGTTATGCTTGAGAAGATTCATACTTATCTAATATTAATAATTGTTATAAGTATTTATAAATTGCCTTATTATATCGTTAAATCAGTGTAAATCATATGTTATGTGATATTATTTTAAAATAATCATTGTTAAAGAACTCGTATGGAACTCCGGTTAATATATTAATATGAACTAATGATATGTTTGTTTACATTTTGTGTATTGTTTTCAAATTAATTTTACGTTGACCACGAAATGACACACTCGAGTAACCACAAAAAAGTTTTACGCGGTTATTGTTTAAGATATACTAAATTACAGATTATTGTTTTTAAATTGTAAGCTAACCTTGGAATTCGCCCCCCTGGTCTGCATCTCCATCAGAGTTTTAATATCTCGTTTCATCCGCTGGGATTTGGTATATTGCCTCGTCGTCGGAAATAAATTATCGATGTACAAGCAACTCCGTCAGTTGGTGTAAATTGATACTTAACCAAAATCAGTTATTGATACAAGACCGTGATGATAAAATCAATAATTTCAATATAAGTACCCGACTACCATCACATTCAAGAAATAATTAAACATATCATGCTTATGACCTATATTATCAAACACATGCGCCGATGGTGATAGTACTAGTAGTTTTTCGCTAACTAAGCTATCGGACTATCGGTCAGTGGATACATATGTTTATATAACTTGTCAACTATAGAAAAGCAGTATCAGCCTGTACTACGAGAAAAATAAGTAGCTCCTTCATATTAAGTATTATTATAGCTATCAGCAGGGCCTTAGGCTACCTACATGCAGATCCACATTTACATATTATTTCATGCCCACTAGCAATAATTGACAACAATAACAGTTGCCATCTTTGACAAAAGACTTTTTCTTGAGGAGCAGCCTGATGATTTTCTTCCGGTCATAAAACTATTTCCAATCTATTGTGATCAAAATAATTTATTCATTAGGACATTTTTGGTAGAATTACAGTTAATTAATAACGTTGTTCAAATATGTAGCCTGAGTTATGAAATGTGTTTGTTTGCTAATTGTCTACAATCAAAACTGACCGGTTTATTCCTTATAAGCGGGCCATCAAATTCCAACTCGCAACCTTCTCGTGGTTTGGCCCGTGATTAGGGGAGTTTATCTCCCTGAAACTAATGTGCGAGCTCTGGGTCGTCGTCGGGGAACTTTCCCCTTCCCTTTGACTACCTCCCCGACGGCGACGACAATGACAACACGGACGGATGACACAGACGGAGACGACGACGCCTTCGACTACCTCCCCGACGGCGACGACAAAGACAACACGGACGGATGATGACACAGACGGAGACGACCACGACGTGGGGGAACCCCTGCCCTCCCCATATGCTTGTGGCTGGTTCTGACCTGCATAGGCCTGTCCACCCCTTGTCCCCCCGCGTCATCCCTTACGTCCTTCCCTTCGTCTTGATTAGCCTAGTTGCACAAATATGAGACGTTAAGCAATATCCAATCAAAAATTCCTTGTAAGCCATATCAAATATACACATTCAATAAAACAATGATCCGTATCTCGGTCAATACTGATCGTAGACACTCGGCCCCCAAAATAACGCGTTTACAATTTGAGATACATACCGTTGGTGTCTTGACCGTCGGTGTCGTTGCCCTCGGTGTCGTGACCGTTGGTGTCGTGGCCCTCGGTGTCGTGGCCCTCGGTGTCGTGACCGTCGGTGTCGTGGCCCTCGGTGTCGTGGCCCTCGGTGTCGTGACCCTCGGTGTCGTGACCGTTGGTGTCGTGGCCCTCGGTGTCTTGGCCCTCGGTGTCGTGGCCCTCGGTGTCGTGACCGTTTGACTACCTCCCCGACGGCGACGGCGATAATAACCTGGACCCCTTCCCTTTGACTACCTCCCCGACGGCGACGACAAAGACAACACGGACGGATGATGACACAGACGGAGACGACCACGACGTGGGGGAACCCTTGCCCTCCCCATATGCTTGTGGCTGGTTCTGACCAGCACAGGCCTGTCCACCCCTTGTCCCCCCGCGTCATCCCTTACGTCCCTCCCTTCGTCTCGATTAGCCAAGTTGCATAAATAAGAGACGTAAATCCAACTCGACTGGACGGATAATGACACAGACGAAGACGACCAAGACGTGGGGGATCACCTGCCCTCCCCATTTGCTTGTGGCTGGTTTTGACCAGCACAGGTCTGTCCACCCCTTGTCCCCCCGCGTCACTACTTACGTTCCGCCCCTCGGAAAGAAGTTTATATGGTGGTAACTCACACTTATAGAATTTGTTTAATCTTGGAGTCGCAAATAATCTTAGCTCTTAAAGAGCCCTAGAACTACTAATACTAATACTATTACTGATACTGTGACATACCATCAAATCAATAGGCCATATGGGCTCACAGGAAATTAGGCCCACTGAAGGTAGGCTCAAAAATGGTTCAAACGTTCTTCTAGTAGTCAAGTCCTGGACTACTAGGTAAATAAATGCCGGTTGGGACTAGAGATAAGCTAGGCCTACTCTCAAGCTGGGCTATCAAATTCCAACTCGCAACCTTCTCGTGGTTTGGCACGTGATTAGAGGAGTTTTTCTCCCTGAAACTAATGGCGAGCTCTGGGTCGTCGTCGGGGAACTTTCCCCTTCCCTTTGACTAGTTGTGTACTGGGATAACACCAGCATAGGACTGTCCACCCCTTACGTCCCCCCCGCGTCACCCTTACGTCCCTCTCCTTAGAAAGAAGTATACATGGTGGTAACACTTATAGAAATTGTTTTATCTTGGAGGCGCGAATAATCTTAGCTTTCAAAGCGCCCTAAAACTAAACTAACTAACCATCTAACCATTAGGGCTTTTAGTGTCGTTATATTGTCCGTCTGAACGTGGCTGGGGTTGCTGAAACCCCACGCGAGTGATCACGTTACAGTAACTGCATAGGGAAACTCAATGCTATTTTGGCTTAAATTTGGAAATTGTAGATTTTTGGAAAAATTCTTCTTGCAATTTACTAACTGGTTCATGTTTATTACTTTAAAGTTAAACAAAACTTAAAATTGCATTATTTTGACACCTTTTTTGAATATTTTGAAAATGTCTATTTATTAATCTGAAAAATACAATAAAAAAATATTTCATACAAAAAGGTTCATTTGCATTTTATTTCACTGTCCTCCTTGAAACAACCACCTACATAGTAGTTCCACAAATCATATGAGCGCACAAAGAAATACCCAAACATCCTACTGCACTAATTACAGCCCAAAATAATGTGGGGTTTGAGAAACCCCACGCGAGGGATGGTGTTAAGAAATTCCGCGCGAGTGACGGATGGTTAAGATCTTGAGGTATTATTGGATGAGCAAAGCAAAGACTTCAATTTCACTGACCCCTCAAAAAATTGTTTTTCTGTCTAATTGTTAGCTCTCTACCAGGCAAACGGCATATCCGATCTTGATGAAAATTGGAGGGGACGGATATCATATAAGAGGTGAAGACCCTCCCTTTTGTGATGGGTGTGGCGAAGTTTTAACTATAAAACACTTTTTAGAAACCTTTACAAAATAAAGTAGTGATAGAAAAGATATTAAATTAAAACCTTCCCTCAAAGAAATTTTATCAGACAACTCCACGACAAGCGATAATGTTATTAATTTCTGACGTGAAGTAAACCTTTTAAATTCTATTTGAAATGCATATTTATTTAGCAATCAGAAAATTCGATGGGCACTGATAACTTAACTGTTTTGTGCCCTAAAACCCCAATAACAAACTCCATTCCATTTACAGTGTCTACAATGCAGAACTGTTTGCAATTCTACAAAGCCTCCTGTTTGCCCTGGATGAGATGGACTCCAAATTCTTAGTGTGCACGGACTCTTTAAGTTCCCTAGAGGCTCTATTTGCCAAATTTACACTACACACCCATTAATTAGTAAAATACACCCCATGTTGTCCAAACTTGCTGCAAAACAAAAATCAATAGTTTTTTGTTGTGTGCCTGGTTATTCTGGTATTTTAGGAAATGATCTCGCCGACCAAAGTGCCAAAGAAGCTGGTAACCCTAATAACTAACTAGCTAGCTTTGACTATAGTTTTTTTCGTTATTCGTCTTCAGGGTGAAGTTGTGTGCCTCATGCAAGACTTCATGTACTCATAGAAGAGAATAAATCTACAAACTACTACGATACCAATACAACAACAAAATTAAATTAATTTGTTTATAAAACACCGATACGAACTGTAAGTACACACATACCGGAATGAAACAATTATGATGGCGACTATGATCAATATTTTATTATACTCTTCCTGTCGCTAGAAACCGAAGTGTAGCAACCAATCGTTCAGTAGCACTTATGCTACTACTCCTCATGTGCGTATCCTAACGTTCGATAAGTGGCCTCACTAATTCGAACAACTCATCGAAATGTGCGTCATTCATACGTTAATAATTTTTAAAATCTTCGGGCGCAAAAGCTCTTAGCTCATTTACTAGAACCATATGTGAATGAAAATTACGGTTTTGCAACCATGTTTTGACCATTGTTTACATTACCATCTACAAGTTCTTGTACTGAGCTCCTTGATTCTTGTTTGGTATGGCAACGCGATTAATGGGATAAAACGATGTGGCGATCATATACTCCCGGTTACAAGGTGTTTCTGGACACTTAATCCTACATCCTTGTGCAATGTGATGTTTCAGGTGCTTGATGAGTGGACCTCGATATTCAAATCGCTTTTTGCATATTTCCACTGTGCACGTAAGTGAGTCTGATACAACTTGAGGCGGCAATTAACCAACATCTGGAACCTGCACAAACACAGATTTAGAGCTACACATTGGATTTTCAGAACTACACAAAATGTTTCGTGCATACATCGAAGATGGTAAAGTTGTGAACTGAAAGCTTCCTTTTATAATAATATACGGATATTTCACCATTTGGTATTGTTAGAATTGCTTGTAGGTCATAGCAACACACAACCATACTATCATTTCCCAGACTATTTGCCTCCTCAACATCCTTCCTTTTTTTCCTCTCTAGCCAATTGTTTGCTGTTGATAATGGAAATCGTCCCACTCGCAGATTTCCCACTAGCTGAATTGTGTTTTTTTACATCTTCAGAATATGATGCGGAGTCTGTTGATGTACTTAGGACCTCCACCTTATGTATGCCGTCGCGGCAGCATTTCAGCTAACATTTGAAGTTTCTGCATTGTACTCTATTCTGTACTGTATTATGTGGTAACTCATTGATTAGAATTGAAGTAGGGCCTACAAGTTTAAAATTTATAATATTTAAAAAGAACAAACGTAGCGCAGATGCCTACTTTTTCACAACATTAGCCAGTTGCTCACTCAATTGCTTTTTGCATCCAGCCGTTTGGTTTCCTACTTTGTGGCTATCCTTTACAAACTTCACAAATGCCCTTGTGCACCCACCAATGTGATTGTAATTGTAATTTCGTATATTGGACAAGACTTTTGGTTGTAAGTGTATATTTAGTAACTTTGAATCAAAATGGGCTGTATTATTTAGTTATTTAACAGTACAGTTAAATTTTTTTTAAAAAGAAAGAAAATGAAACAACTTTTTAGATTTAAAAAGTCTTTGGTTTCTTGGGGGCCGGACCTTGAGACGGAGTTTCGGGAGCTGAAACAGTGCCATCGTGTTGAGTCTCTCTGCCTGTTGCGTCTGGAAAGAACCCTTTGAAATACTTTTGCCTTCTGGTCGTTTGGGTCCTATCAGAGTGGTTATTGTTGCGTCTATTTTTCTTAAACCACGTATTCACAGCTTCCCTAGGATTCCAATTTATTATATCAGGCATGTTAAAGTGAATATACAAGAATTTGTTTTCACTTGATAGATTTAGTGAAGACCGCAACGACGTCTTTAAGAGGTTGTTCGCACTAATGTTTCGTTCAACATCAGCTGAATGCAGTGTCGCAGCTAAAATACGTGCGAAAGAAATTAACACTTCCGAGTAAAGCACCTTAGAGGAAGGTGCAGCGAGATGTTCAACCATCTGTGCAAGGGATTTGGTTGCAAGGTCTCGTGCTTCACATAGCTCATCAAATTGTATGGACATATCTGCCAAGTTCATATCACTGCTTAAACTCTTATGTACCTGTACATGTCTAGCACTTTGCAGAGAGAGAGAACACGGGCACTAATAACCTTAGTGTTGTGTGCCCTTAAACCCTAATAACTAAAGAACTAAACCAACATTGAAATCTTATGGTAGCAGCCTAGAAACCTGCAGGTAACAACCAACACAGCATAGAAGACTTATGGCCTAATGCCTCACAAGCCACAGTAGGTCTTAAAAAATATAAACATGGCTTAGGCTAAACCTGGCCTAGGGCTCCTCAAGGATGATCAAGAGGGGCCAGGCCTAACTATACTTCTCAACAATTCGGCC
The DNA here is from genome assembly GCA_024449915.1 of Sweltsa coloradensis. Classification (NCBI taxonomy): domain Eukaryota; kingdom Metazoa; phylum Arthropoda; class Insecta; order Plecoptera; family Chloroperlidae; genus Sweltsa; species Sweltsa coloradensis. The sequence goes on along the minus strand of JAMZAV010011173.1, from coordinate 1,411 downwards.
CCAAGTTCTGCAAACAACTTCATCTTCATCACTATCTACATATTTATAAGCGCACTACAAAATGACGTTGAGCTTGGCTGAGTGGTACTGCGTTTGACTTCTATGCAAGAGGTCGGCAGTTCGAATCCTCGTCAGGTGATTTTTTTTACCATTCAATTTTAAGCCTTTGTTTTTCTGCAAATGATTTAATTTCATTAGATTTTGCCTCGTCTCGGACGCAATATTTTACGTCAGAGATAATAAAAATGTGGAAATGTGGAACCCTGTGGTTCACCCTGTGCAAACGAATACGTCGAGTGCATAGGTGCATTATTTTATTGTAATTATAATAATTTGGAACGTAACATCATGATCGAAAGTAACGAACAAAACGAAAAGTAGGTCCATGTGTAATGTTGGCCTCCGCCTAGCTAGACTTGAACATAAACACAAATTGCTTACTATTATAACGTTGCCAAATAATTTGTCAATGCACTTTTTGAGAGTTTACTAGAAGCAACTAACCGTACGCATTCATACAGCTGACCAACACCCGTCACATCACAGAACCTATGCCCACCACTTTCATGAGTGATAGTGATGGCAGTCATAGAGCCAATCAAATCTTTAATTGTAGGAATAATTTTGCACTATTACTACAGCTGATCATACGACTATCCACAGTCTAAGATAATAGCATGGGCTAATATAAATGATAAATGCCCTATCCAACTCGACACCTTCTCGCGGTTTGGCCCGTGAATAGGGGAGTTTCACTCCCTGAAACTAATGGCGAGCTCTGGGTCGTCGTCGGGGAACCCCTTCCCTTTGACTACCTCCCCGACGGCGACGACAAAGACAACACGGACGGATGATGACACAGACGGAGACGACCACGACGTGGGGGAACCCCTGCCCTCCCCTTATGCTTGTGGCTGGTTCTGACCAGCACAGGCCTGTCCACCCCTTGTCCCCCCACGTCATCCCTAACGTCCCTCCTTTCGTCTCGATTAGCCAAGTTGCATAAATAGGAGACGTAAAGCAATATCCAATCAAAAAAAACTGTATAAGCACGTAGACTGAGACCCTTTTGTCTCACCACTTATCTATACAGTAGGAAAACGCTTAAGTCCCGCCGCGTTGTTGGATTAGCGTAATTGGTGCATTGAGCTGCCATGTGTTATGCGGATTTTCTGCAGTTCTGTGAAAAAATCATATCTAAGTTGAATTTTTTTAAATTAAATTAAATTAAATAAAAAAATAACTTAAATTAAATATTACTTTTTAATAATGCTTGGACTTTTTCAAACTAGTTTTTACACTCGAAACCGGCAACAACACTCCTAAATCCTTAATTTATAACTCGATCCCCATTCAATTCCATTACGATAGCGCGGGCAAAGCCCAACATTTGTTCCGCCAGCTCTCACCA
>JAMZAV010011172.1:0-19824 GCA_024449915.1 Sweltsa coloradensis | reverse complement strand
CACCGAAGCTCAGTTTAGCTTGACGGGGGGGAGCAAATAACCCCTGGATAAAATATTTTACTTTGTGGTTCAATTCTTATCCGTTCTACACCGAAGAGCTTTAGCTATATAGAAGACGAGCCCTGGTAATACCTCCTTGAAAATCAAACGAACGCATACTGAAATATAACAAACCATCACATGTTGTAACTTGAAAGCAACGTAAATAAATGCAAGTCTCTATGGCTATAACCATCACGTCAGGAAGACCCACCCGTCAGTAAATAATAACTTTATCACGTACTAGCCTTGGAAAGTAGATAAACAACGAAGATTTATTTAGCACGAACGCCAATTAAAAGGGAATCAACATTTTATTTGCCAAGTTTATAGTCTACATATAACGTGGTATTAAAGGCGGCAAATATGAGAGGATTACGAAGGTACTTATTAAAGTCGTGGACTAACAATAGGGCTGTAAATCCACGTTATAGTGAAGACTGCCCTATTGTGTTGAGCACTGTGTGTCTGGTGTCAGACGAGCTCAATTCTATCAAGCAGATTGAGTCTCCGCACCCTCCCATTGAACACCCACCCCCTAGCACGAGGAACTTAGCGCGAGCGACTTGTGAGATTTATAGGCCACTGTCACATTCATCTTCACAGAAATTAATATTCGTCTTCAACAATTAGCAAAACTCGTCAAATTCAGTAAAATTAGACGAAAGTTGGAGATTCGACAGGTGCTTCGCTTGTAATGATAATTCGACTCGTTTAAATGGTGACAGCTCCATATTATTATGAATGCAACTGAGGCTAATGAGTGAAATCTTTCTGTTGGACTTATTCATTCAAAGTTATATTCTTGGTTAGCTTCACGAGCAATGTGTGAATAGTAGCTATAGTAACGTCCCGGTCTGAAAAGCCTTCATATTCTCGTATCTCGTCGCCTTTCAATCAACAATATTAATTAACGGTCTCTTTCAATTGGAAAACCGATCAAACCATTGAGGGTGTTTGTATTTCTATAAAAATAGGTCAAATGTCATCGACAAGAGATTAATAACGAGATTTAGACAGACAGACCGAGCGCTGGTTCCGAGGCTTCGCGGCGGAGCGCGCTGGGGTCGAGACTAGAGCGCGCAACACCTGTCTGATACTTGAGTTTGACAACATGTGTTCGAGTGTGATAGCACCATGTTATTGCGTGAGATAGCGGCCGTGTGTGCGAACTACTTGTGCGGACATGTTCAATCTGGGGGTGAGGCGACGAGCGGCAACCATAGACCATGGCTGAAACCATAGACCTGGGGCTGAAACCATAGGCCTAGGGGGGAACAAACACTTAGAGCGAAACCATAAGATAGATAGCCGTTTTATTTAGGCGGGGATTAAAGCCAGTAAGGCTTTATCTTCCATCCAACCAGAGACAGACAAAGTTTAAGTAGACCTGGAGTGAAACCATATATAACTAGAGAGGGAAAACAACATATACTTAGGGATGATAAAATCCATACACATTACATTACTTTAGCTTTCTCGTTTATTTATGTCATTCGCGTCTTTCAGCTCTCGCGTAAATACACGGGGGAAACTTAGAAAAAACATACAGTTCCAACGATCTATTTACATTTTACAAAATACGCAATTCTCGAAAACGAACCTGCGATTTCATAACTAAATGCTTTCAAAACAGATTTGTTTATCACACTCACTCGCAAATAAATTATTCTATTTCAATCTGTATACTTCTTAGAAATTGTATGTTACGCAGAGAAGATTATTTTGATAACCTATTTTGGTGAGCTCCGGCCTTCACTATCATAGCAACGTTTAGAACAAGCAACGTTACAACGCCTACACGAACTTGAATTACTTTACTGCCTACTTTATAAGGACTCCTTGCGTTTAACTGGCTACCCCCCGAAACAAGACTTGACGTGCTACTTCTGTCGGTACATGGTATGCTTCAAACCCAAGACCAAGACAAGGGACCTAGAGGGAGAATCCAGACACCGAACCTCGGGATGTTTGGTTTGATACCATCAAAGAGATCGAAAGCAAACAAGAAGATATCCCCAGGGATTTATAGAACCTGATTCTTTCTTTTGCAAACTTTCTCGTCAGAAAATAACTGATGAAAATTAACTTTGAGAAAATTGTCAGAATATGAAATGTTATTATATCTACTAAACTTGGTTTTAATCGAAACCAAAGTCTTATCAAGAATTCAAATTTACAAAGTAAACTTGCCAAGACAAAATTCTTTCCTAAAGAATTGCATTGAATAAAAATGAATACACTGTTTATCAATATAGATTTTTTAATAATTGTTACACTGATGAATAATAATATTCTTTAGATACACAATTTATAAATTTACGGTAGAGAAAGGGGAGGAAGGGTTCTCCCCATGAATTTAAATTAGATTTATCTTCTTTCATTAGAAAACTTTTCTTCTGTGTACATGAGTTTCCGAGATTAGATTATCAACGCCCACTCCGTGAAAACAGAGGACGAGGCGTTGGGCGGTCTTTGTCAACCGACAACATCTTTGACAAGTTAACAAGCTTGTACGACAACGTCTTACTATGCGAGGTGACAAGATGATAATCCCGGGCATTCACGATAATTAAGCTCTCACCTCAGCTCGGAATATCATTCAGAGATGTCATGTCCTTAATAATAAACATTTTCAATATTTATTTATTTATTTATTTATTTATTTATTTATTTATTTATTTATTTATTTATTTATTTAACGTCTATCCTATTCAGTTATAAAAACTGATTTACAAAGGAGGACAACTAAATAAATCTAATTACATAGATGCAGACACAACAATAAACTACATTTAAGTAAATATTTGAAATAGTAATATTACAACAATGCATTAAATATTCAACAAATTTGATAACAAATAAAAAGGATATTAAATGCAATTTTATGAATGAATCGAAAATATAAAAAGGGAGTGGGGAATGAAAAGAAAGAAAAAAGAAAAGAAAAGAAAAAGAAAATAAAGAAAAAAGAAAAAAGGAAAGGAAAAAAAAAAAAAAAGAACGAGTCAAGGTTACACGCGAGCTCTTCACGACGAAATTGTTTGCTTGAATGGACATGTTTAGTAAGAGGAAAATCTTATAGTGGATATAGATTGAATGAACAATTAAACGAATTCTGATTCATAAATACAGTTCAATCGTACATCTGCAACGAACCCCAAAATACATGGGGGGTGGTTGAAGTGGTTGATTTCCATACGTGCGCATTCGTTAACTTGAATTTATGTAAATAGTCGAGTAGTCCTTTACTTAGGACGTAAAATCAAAGTGTGCCCTTGGAAACACATTTTCGGCTTCACTCAAACAATTTTATCTCATTCCTGACAATCTCACCCCTGCAATGTCGAGTGGCAAGGAAGAGGGAGGAGCAACATGGTAAAATGAACAACAATGCGTCCACACAATCCTTTTCATCCAAAAATCAGCTACCGGTTTTCGGCTCCACAAAGTTTGCACAACAATAATTCACCCCCTGTGGAATGAAGTCATCTCCCTCCCTCCCGATTACCCCGTGGCCGCGGGCAGATGTCCCAGTCCTGGGGTGGGGTAGGGGTGAGTGACACCAGACGTCGCGGCTCAACGAGCAAATCAAATGGGAATGTAAATAGAATTAATGGGAGGTGCAACACAATCAAATGAGCGCATTGAGTGCGGCGAGTCTGCGTGACGGCGTGTTGTAGTACCATGCCGGGCCGCTCGGCGCGCGCGATGCGCCGCTGCAAGAACATCTGCCGGAGGGAGGTGGAACTAATTTCCTTGCAGAGTGAAGACAATCGCAGTCGGGTGGGCTTTATTAGCTATTCACATTGCAGAGTTTTCAGGGGAAACAGTTTTTATATACAAATATTGTACGAGAGGGGGTTGACAAAGGGTCACTATAGTCAATAGGGGGGTGAGTAAGTTGAAGCAGCAAAATAAAGGTTGTACTTAGCAGCTTGACGTCTTCAATTTAGAGATGAGAGTAGGTTCCTTTATATATAAACCAGTGGAAAACATTCAGCAGAAAACATATCTTACAATTAGAATTTGATGACAAAACAGGCAATCATTGTAAAATAATCTGGCGCTCCTAATTAACGGCCTGGAAATGTTCACTCAATATCAAATTTACAAGTTGCGAAATCTCACAATTATTCTTGATTAAAGGCTAGGTCCTTCAAATTACTGCATTGCGACAGTTTTGCCGTTAAAAGAGGTGTTGGTAAACGAATAATGGACGCACCATATAGTCGTTCATCTCGACGGCGAAAAGGCCTACAATGGGCTCAACTTGGGGGGCAAGTGCTAACCCATATAATTTGGTTCTACACATCACAGAGCATGTATTGTTGTATAACTGAAGAAAAAATTTCACTGCTAACAATACGTCACGACGCTTCAAAGATGGCCGACGCTTCATTTCTAAAGCCGCACATTGACTTACTAAAACCAAAATAATTGTTAGGAAAATAATCGCAGACACTTAATTTTACTTGTATTCCATTCAGAAGACAGTTCAAAACAATAAAAATGCAAATTAAATAAAAAAAAATAATGGAATAGTCAGTTATATGTCAAAATAGACCTTGTGAACCCACTTTTTCCAATCTACGTCTTACTTTACGGATATCTCAAGTGTACAATATCAACCACAATGTTTTGAAAAAAAATTGCGAATAAGTGTCAGCATATTGGCAACAAGATGGCTATAACAGAATTTGTATCTTATGAGATTTTAAACCTCAAATAATTACAAACTAAACATGTGTATGTGTTGATTCTCATTAAATATCCTGTTATTTGCACAAATAGTGCAGTCCCTGGCCATATTACCAGCAGGAATTCCGACCTGGATGAATTTTATCCTTTGATCCTGTTAGGGTATACCATAAGGATAGAAAAAATCTTGGGAAGACTTCTGTCGTTCCGGCCCTAAGATTTTTACGACGCCATCTTCTTTTGGGCATATGCATTATAGTACACGCTCTTGGTTTTTATACATTTTCTATACTGTTTCTTTCAGTTGTAATAAATCTGAAGTAATATTTGGATTCTCTATGAAATTACCAATTACATGATATAAATTTTGTTCATTCTGGGAACAAAGTGGGATTATAGAAAATTACATATTAGCCCATGCAGATAAGTGATGCGGATTGTGAGTTTCATTGTAGACAAATAACATTTGGCACACAATATTAGGGATGTAACTGGAAAATTATTTGAATATTGTTCTATCTCAGAATTGTCCTACGACACAAATAGGGGCCATTTTACAATTTTACAAGATGGCGGCCAACGTGTTGTTTGAAATTTTTATGATAGATTGAAAAAATTTGGTAAATTTAGTAAACATGCCATTTAATATATTAAATAAATAAATAAATTCGTATTTAGAGTCTACCCACTCAGTCATGTAACTGATTTTCAGTGGGGCACAGTGAACCAAAGCGACCTAGCCAACCCTGTAGGCCCCGCCTTAATCGACGAGTGAGCGATAATCAACCAAAGATCAATATTTTTTAATAGGAAATATAGTTATCAGTGGTATGGACAGTGCTAACACCCGCGGATCAACGCCAGAATCAACAAGGCCGATTCAGATCAACTTTAAATTTATTATGTGCCTCGTCGCTAGGACGGCTCCAAAGTTATCGTTTACAAATTCCAAATTCGTTTACAAAGACAAGAACTGATGGACTTAATCCAAATCAGAAGTTAAAAAACTTCTGACTTTAGCGGGAATCGAACCCTGGACCTTCTGCAGTGGAAGTAGGTAGGCTAACCACAAGACCGAGCCACACCAAAATGCCTTCATGTCAAACTAACTGAGTGGCACCAATGGCAGCCATTTTAAAAGATGGCCGTCACACATATGAACCACGTAAATTTAATGGTATAAGTAATCTTGTTATTTGGTACACAAATAGGGCACGCCATTGAAAAATTACATTTTAGGGTGTTATATCAATTCAATACTTTTTAGAAGCAATGTATCATAATGGGTGGCATTAAAAACACAACCAAAATACTTTACTTATAATAAATAATACACACATTATTCGTACACATTGAAGGCAATGGACTAGTTTCTATAACACATCATCTTGTTAATGAATTTTAAACATGAATATGAAAACTTTTTATGTTCCCATTTAAGTTTGTGTAATTAAATTTTCTTTGGAAAAGGCAATAGTCCCGTAGATGACTGTCATTGGTTGGTGCCACTTATTTTTTTCTTTTAAGTTTATTCCGTTTGGGATCCACAAACATGAACACAGTATTAGCTTTTTTAGCCAGAAAACTATTAGCCAGCCACCCACCCAATCAGATGAATAAGAACCTTTGTAAAAATATTTGGTTGGTATAATCCAAGTATAACAAGGTGAAGATAAAAATAAAGTTTTGTCTGTTTGTTTTGTTGTTTGTTGTAAGAGTCAATACGAAAATGTATTGCATTTAGAACCGAGTTCACGTAACTCAACATGAATGCTGCTATTTTCCGTAGGCTACTGTGATTATCTTCATCTTGAACTTTATCACACTTCGTAATTTAATTTTAGGTGTTTTTGATGGAAACTCGAAAAGCATGGTCTTCGTTCCATTTTCTCATGATCTTCTACATTTTTTAAGCTATGTCCTATCATGCATTCTTATTCAATTTTATGACATAAGACTATAATATGGTCAAACTTTTGGCAACCGTTAGGCTGCTTTATGGCGACCTCTTGGTAAGCTAGTGGCAACCGTTTGGCGTATTTTTGTCAATTACTTGTACACTCTTGGCTGTCTTGTAAGGGTTTCTAATAGGTTCCAAAGAGGTAGTATTTTGACACAAAACGACCTGTTGGCTTACTATTGGCTTCTTATGGCGACTTAACTGAGTGAACTTTTTGGTGACATGTTTGATTAACTAACTGCGTGTTGACTTCTTGTTTTCCATTTGGTAACCAGTGGAACTGGTTTTCTGAGATCTAAATCTAAACTTGAAATAAGTAATCTATCGTAAAATGCCAGTTATTAAAGCAAATTGCTGGTTTCTCTCTGGACACATTCAACACTTTTCTTCCAATGACATGCCCCATGTGTGAGCCGAATTAAAACATTGTATGGGCCATTTTAGAATATGTTATTGATGCTGAATTCAACTTAGTATACTTGGGTAGGAAGCTAATGGCTGGCTTGCTAAATACATTGAGTATAGGAAATGGTAATAGCCAATTCTGTGTATGTTGGTGGGTCCCAAACGGATAAACTTTGAGAAACCAAATTTTGCATCAATGCCAGTCATCTAACGGGCTATCGCCTTTTACAAACGAGAATTTAATTACAGAAACTTAAATAGGAATATAAACATTTCCATTTTCTTATTTAAAATGTGTTATAGAAACTAGTCAATTGCCTTCAATGTGTACAAAAACACGTGTATTATTATAAGTATGTATGTATAGTATTATTGCTTGTTTTTATAATGCCATAGCAATTAATGTAGATATGCGGAAGCAGATCCATTGTTTCTAAAAAGTATTGAATTGATATAACACATAAAAACGTAATTTTTCAATGGCATGCCCTGTTTGTGTACCAAATAGCAAGATTATACCATTAAATTTACGTGGTTCATATGTGTGTGACCGGGGCCATCATTTAAAATGGCCGCCATTGGTACCACTCTGTTAGTTTGACATGGCCCTATTCAAAAGTCATTCTTCAATGGCACATAGGCTATGTATGTATTTACCAAATTTCAACAATCTTTCATAACATTTCAAACAACACGTTTGGCCGCTATCTTGTGAAATTGTAAAATGGCCCCTATTGGTGTCGTGGGACAATTCTGAGATAGACCAATATTCAAATAATTATCCAGTTACATCCCTAATATTTTGTGCCAAATGTTATATGTCTATAATGAAACGCACAATCCGCATCACTTATCTGCATGACTAATATGTAATTTTCTATAGTTCCACTTTGTTCCCAGAATGACAAAATTTATATCATGTTATAAGTAATTTCATAGAGAATCCAAATATTACTTCAGATTTATTGCAACTGAAAGAAACAGTACAGAAAATGTATAAAAACCAAGAGCGTGTACTATATGCATATGCCCAAAAGAAGATGGCGTCGTAAAAATCTTAGGGCCGGAACGGCAGATGTCTACCCAAGATTTTTTTATCCTTATGGTATACCCTAACAGGATCAAAAGATAAAATTCATCCAGGTCGAAATTCCTGCTGGTATTATGGCCAGGGACTGCACTATATGTGCAAATAACAGGATATTTAATGAGAATCAACACATACACATGTTTAGTTTTGTAATTATTTGAGGTTTAAAATCTCATTAGATACAAATTCTGTTATAGCCATCTTGTTGCCAATATGCTGACACACATTCGTGATTTTTTTCAAAACATTGTGGTTGATATTGTACACTTGAGATATCCGTAAAGTAAGGCGTAGTTTGGAAAAAGTGGGTTCACAAGGTCTATTTTGACCTTTTACTGACTATTCCATTGTTGTATTTTTATTTTAGTTGCATTTGTATTGTTGTGATCTTTCTTCTGAATGGAATACAAGTGAAATTAAGTGTCTGCGATTATTTTCCTAACATATATTTTGGTTTTAGTAAGTCAATGTGCGGCATTAGAAATGAAGCGTCGGCCATCTTTGAAGCGTCGTGACGTATTGTTAGCAGTGAATTTTTTTCTTCAGTTATACAACAATACATGCTCTGTGATGTGTAGAACCAAATTATATGGGTTAGCCCTTGCCCCCCAAGTTGAGCCCAACTTTCGACCGAGATGAACGACTAATAGCCAGAGTACACTTATCAGAGTTTGACCGCTATGTATTTTACCCTCTAGAGGATTGGGGAAAATACTAACCGCTTTAATGGAGGGAGCATCGATCTTTTGTTCTACCAAGAGTGGACAAAAGACCCGGTTGCATTCATTCATATGAATCTCGAGGGTGGCGGAAGTACAATGTTGAGTAACCTTCTCCAGCACCCTTCAAGACTTGTGATTGGTTAGGTAGGCGATGACGTAGATACCAGTGAGTGTTAGGTGGGCGGAGGACGGAGGGGCGGGTGATGAACCAAGACATAATTGCATCAATTGCTATTTGATCATATGGAAAATGATTAGTATAATTATATTTGATTGTAGTTTGTTGAAATAACTATTATAGGCGTCGTACTAAACTCGGGAACTATCCAACCGAATGGTATGAAAGTTATAGCCCGGGGTCGGTTGATGAGGAAAGAAAGAGAATGGCCAGTGGCCTAATGGCATTGGGGATAAAGACGGAAACCAATCGATGACTTAGTAAAGGGCAGAAGTTTGATCGAACTTCAGACCCACCAATACCATCTAATTCTCTTCTTACCTACGTCAGAGAAGTAGTTAATCGCGGCTGACCTTGACTCTCCAAGTCAACACTGTGCACCCTAGGGTTAGGGGTTGTTTGTTCACCATCAACTGATCTCTCGCCTCGCTGATCCTCGCCGAGCAATTATCGGTGTCGTGGTCCCGAGGCTGACACCCCCCTCCCCCCTCGTTGCCAGGCAACCCAGACCCCGTCACCCACATACAAGGTCGACCCTGTGACCTGATTACTAGCGAGGTCCCCCCGCCTGTTTCCTGTCGCTGGAGGATTGCGGGGGGACTAGACTAGGCCATCCCGTTGCAACAAAGCCTTCATTAGTACCGCCTTGTTTGCGAATTAGTGCACCGAGCAATGAGCTAGAGTGCCCTAGGGTGCGCTTGCAACACGAGCGAACACGCCACTCGCTTGGACTTCCTCGCTGTAGAGTTGTTGATCCGGGAGTCGAACCCCAGGCCCTCAGACTCGGTTTCTTCATCCCTGCTGGGAGGATATTACGCGACAAAGGAAATCAATTCAGCCCTTCTCTGTTAGCACCGCGAGGGGCACAATGTGTCCCATTGGATCACAGCTTGAGTCTATAAATCACGGTTTGATTGAATCCCTTCTTCCGATCAAAATGAATGACGATGTCGAAAGAAAAACACGGCAGTCGATCGTTTTTGATTGTTCGAGTGATCGATCTTTGAGTTCGACGCGCTTTTGATGATTCTCGATTGTCCTCGGCTACCTAGGGAAGGGGGGGGGGGGGGAGGGCGATGGATAAGTTGCCTAGATGAACTATTATTAGGTTGGCAACATGAAGTATGAGGCCCTCAAGTTCACGACAAAAATATGTTTAAAGTCACAACTATAAAGGTACTTGTCATTAATATTGACAACGTCCGTACATATTGTTGTTTGATTAACACAAGCAATATAATTAGAGACAAAAGTAAACTTGTAGCTTCCATTTTCCCGCAAATTTTTAACATGGGAAACCTGTAATGGGGTGCAATGTATGCCAATCTTCAGGTGGACTAGGTATGTTGCGGAGGACAATTATTATGAAAAGACGTCCGAGAGTTGTTTGAGAGGACTATATCCCTTGCATTCGCATTAATGACCGAGGCAAACTACGTAAAAACCTTCAGTCAGGATTTCCGGTCACGACGATATTCGAACCCGGGACCTCTGGACGGTTATGCTCTAATCATTCCAATCTATTCCCAGACCACCTAGCTCTCCTCGTACTACCTCCTTGTTACAACATCTCCTGAACTAAGACATTGCAGACACGACACCAGTCCAACCTGCTTTGTATTATTCTCATTCTACCATCCACTTATTGTTAAATGCTGACCCACTCGATTGTTTTCAACGAGGACACTGACAAGACACATTTTAACCCATTTTAATGTTAATTATTGGAATCTGCAGACACTTATCATGGCTCAAAGCAAGTTAATAGTAGCTTGAGCTTGTGAACTGTACCGTCACATGGCATTATGCGTGTGTGTGGTAGAACCACTTGAGAATCTAGATCACTCAGAGGAAGCTATTACAAACCGTGTAGAGGACACTGATTGAACGTACAACCCTCCTGGCACGTAGCCTTCCTCCGCTGAACGTGTGGGAAGTGGGTCTATCGCTGATTGAGAGATGCGCGGTGACCTTTGACTTGCTCGAACCACACGGTAGCATGTTGCGCATTAGAGGTATAATAGTAGACATCACGGCAGCCATTTCGGCTCCCGTTAGGAAACAATTGTCTGCACAATATGGCCGACGTCTTCCAGGCATCGCCAGTGAAATAATATCGAGCGTCATCATAATATAGAGAAGCTATCAAGTGGAGATTGGGGTAGGAGAGCATTAGAAGACCTACGGGAGTATTTACAGATGGTATAATAGTTACTGAGTTCATCGGAATGATGAGAAAGTCCAGCTCTATAATAGATAGTATAGAACCTCGCTGTAGGTAAAGAAGCACCGAATGTTTCTTCGCAGTTTAATCAGCAGGTCCAATAATAAAATACAATGTGATCGTCGGTCGGTTATGTATTGGGGTAGTTAGTATCCCTCCATTATTCTACCACAATTGAGCAACAAAGTATTATGAAGTTTAGTAAAAATATCGCAAAACGATTATGTTATAAACATATATTTACAACCTTTTTAACACATTTCCGCTCTACCAGCCCCCCTATATTGTCTGCCACTACTACTGTAATAGTCCGTGGAACAAGCTGCTAAAACTATAGGAACATTTCAAATCCGGAAACCAGCACAAAATTTAGGAGCATGTAAAAGACATATTTAGAATGTTATTTTCAAGGGGACACGGATGGTAGCAAATAAGTCACCTGTCATGGCGTCCACAAGATGGCCGCCAAAATAATGCTTAAAATTGCTGTAACTCAAGAAGTAATCATCAGAATTGGATAAATAAGGTTTCGTTTTATTCGGTTTTTAATGCTCTACAAAAATGTCAATAGAAATTTTACCGTAAATACAATGGTTTTAATTATATTTATATATTATCACAATGTATCGCAATTATAGCACTTTTTGGTATATATATAATTATTTATACGTAGAATTCGCTAGATTGTCATACAATTTTCAGATTATACTAAAATAACGCCAATAAATCCAAAATTTAAAGTCCCAAAACGAAATTCTTGTAACTTTTTGATTAAATAATTAATGAAATTAAGCATTAATTAAATCCCAATTAAAAGTTTCTTATTCACTTACCAAAGTCATGTAGTGTATCACACAAGAACAATATGACCACAATAAACCAAAAAAATATTAGTTCCAAAAATTAATTCCAATCACTTTCCGATTAATTCAATTAATTCAATTAATTAAAAATAATGACAATAATCTCAATTAATTTTGTGAAATTAACACAATGTAGTCGACCTTGGAATCATTTTAAAGCTAGTTTTAAGGCGAATAAATGTAATGAAAAATTAATTAATTAAATTAATTAATCACAGAATTAATTACATTTTAGTTAAATTATCCCACTTTTGACATATGTATTGTTATGTATACCTAAAACTCGATCGATCGTCATAAAAATATACTACTTTACTGACATAATGCCAATGAATCCGAATTGTCATGTCCCGAAACAAAATTCCTATAACTTGCCGATTAATTAAAAAATTAAGTGAAGAATTACTTATATCTCAATAATTGTTATTGTCACTCAATAAACACATACAAAATGCCAACAGAAGTATCAAATATACACAATGCAAGTATCATTTTAAAAATTAATAGTCCCAAAATTAAGTTCATGCTACTTTTCTGTTAATTGAATTTCCCACAAAATTATTTTCCTGTAAAATAAGCATGCAAATGGTTCCCAGTGTGGCTGTGTTAATTTAACACAACACATGGTGATTATATTATTAATTTAATTCATTCATTAATTCAATTAACGGGAAAGTAGCATGAACTTAATTTTGGGACTATAAATTTTTAAAATTATACTCGCATTGTTTATATTTGATACTTCTGTTGGCATTTTGTATGTGCCAATTGAGTGACAACAACAATTTTGTATGTGTTAATTGAGAGACAATAACAATTCTTTGAGATATAAGTTTCTTAATTAATCGGTAAGTTATAGGAATTTTGTATCATGACATGACAATTCGGATTCATTGGCATTATTTTAGTAAAGAAGTAATTTTTATGACGATCGATTGAGTTTTAGTATATATAACAATACATATGTCAAAAGTGGGATAATTTAACTAAAATGTAATTAATTCGGTGATTAATTAATTTAATTAATTGAATTAATTGAATTAATAGGAAAGTGATTGGAATTAATTTTTGGAACAATATTTTTTTGGTTTATTGTGGTCATATTGTTCTTGTGTGATACACTACGTGACTTTGGTACGTGAATAAGAAACTTTTAATTGGGATTTAATTAATGCTTAATTTCATTAATTAATTAATCAAAAAGTTACAAGAATTTAGTTTCGAGACTTAAAATTTTGGATTAATTGGCGTTATTTTAGTATAGTCTGAAAATTTTATGACAATCTAGCGAATTCTACGTATAAATAATTATATATATACCAAAAAGTGCTATAATTGCAATACATTGTAATAATATATAAATATAATTAAAACTATTGTATTTACGGTAATATTTCCGATGACATTTTTTGTAGAGCATTAAAAACCGAATAAAACAGTACCTGGTTTATCCGACTCTGATGATTACTTCTGTGTTACAGCAATTTTAAGAATTATTTTGGCGGCCATCTTGTGGACGCCATGACAGGTGACTTACTTGCTACCATGCGTGTCCCCCGTGAAAATAACATTCTTAAATACGTCTTTTACCTGCTCCTAAATTTTGGTGCTGGTTTCCGGATTTGAAATGTTTTTACGCTTGTTCCACGGACTATAAGGCCTACTAGTGTTTTTGCCTCTGGTTGTTGTAGCTATGCTGCTAAAATATTTCATATCTGTGGGGGTACTTAATGGCGTTCGTATTCGGGGACAGTTTCAGTTGTGTCGCTGACGAGCTGACAAACAGGGCGCTTCATGTCGTGGTGTGGGGGGGGGGGGTGACATGACGTTTGACAGGGTGGTCCGCTGTGACGTCACGGCATTCTGCACTGCCTCGTGTCAGGCTGTTTGTTTGCTCGTGGAGTATTTCTACAGTGAGATCTCGGTTTAACTTTTCAACCAACTGATACCCCCCGCCCAACCCCTCGACGCCCAATCCAGATTCCGTTACTTTCCTTCAAACTTTCCTTTGAAACTACAAAACAAAGTTAGATACAATTTGGCAGAATGTCACAAAATGAGCCCATTGTGTTCCAGTGATTTCGGAAGTAGATATCCAAAAAGAGCTCTCGCTGAATTTAACAAAGAAGTTTGTGCAAACTTTCCCGTCTTATTTACAAGAAGTGAAGTGAGCTCAAACTAGCGACAAGCTCTGATCAACGGGAACAAGTGCTGTAGCCTCCACGGGAGCTGGCACGTGGCTTCGACCGTGACGTCAGAGACACGTGGCTGCCAAGAGTCTTGTCTGGGCAGTCGTCCCAATGGGAGCCCCTACGCTACCCCGAAAGTCGTGTTCATAGACATCTATACGGAGGGGGAGGGCCATGCTTCTCATTCGAGCCCCCATTTGGGCGCCCAAAGAGTGCACTCTCCCATTGTGAGGTCTATGCATGGAGCCCTTTAAGAGGCACGCGACTTTTGGTCTCCAAATGGGTTGACTATGACTTCTGGCCCAAGTCTGTTGTGCCCGCTACGCCACTGTCGTCAGCCCTCCCTGTCAGCCCCATCACCACGACCCTGACTTATGCGTCCACTTGACAGGGACAGTTAGTGTTGCTTGCTGCTATCAATCCGGTCACTGGGGGAATTCTTTACGAAATGATGCTCTTTGTTTTGTGTGAAACAGGCAATAAAGTAAAACAAAAAAAAGATTCATGGTAAAAGATTTACGGCAACTTCCTGTTATTCGCGCCTGACTGACTTGACATAGGGCCTACAGTTGCCGGAAACTGAAAGCAAAAAAATTGTCCAGTTGACACATCGATGACAGTGACACAAACGATTACTTTAATGTACATATTCCATAAATTCTTGCAACTATATATTATTTTCTCGCTGAAGAAGTATGTATTTTCTAAAATTAATGTCATATCTGTTCGGAACTTTCTATTACATTTGGAAATTATATGACATATTTGTAAATCAGTTTTTATAACTGAATAGGATAGACGTTAAATAAATAAATAAAATAAATAAATAAATGAAAATAATTACACTTTTCCTAAAGATGATGGAAGGAAATTTATATATTTTTTATGAGTTGATTTTATTTAAGAACTCGCGGGGAACAGATTGAAGTGTTAGTCAACTCAAATGGATGCCCGGATTTCATAGTGATGGTCAGTTTTATTAGCGAGTGGGAGGATCTTTGTCGCGCTTTGCTATTTTTAAGTGAATATTCTTTTGTTCGCCTCAAGTGTAGGGCCTAGAAAGAAGGGACCGCTGACATTTGATGTGCGCAAAGGAGTTCAAAACCCACCTCTTCTTCGCGTCGAGATTTCGTTCTCGCGATTTCGCACATCACACATCAAGTGACGGTTAAGGTATGCGTCTAATGAAAACCCCGACATCACAACAAGAATACGCTCGCGCGCGCACATATACCTATTTCTCCTGTCTCTGCTTCCAATACATTCAATTTCCAAACCAAAAAGAGCGCAACGTAATCAAATTTGAAAGTCACACGATAGCATCATGCACATCCCCGATCCACGCGTAGGAACCTTGTTTGTAGTAGAGGGGGGGGGGGGGGCAGAATGGAAGTAGTTAACCCTTCAAGGGGGTCTGGGGCATAGCCCCAGCCGCCGGAGGCCCTGAGATATTTAGGAAAATCGAGTAGCGAGGGGTAAAAACGCGTCTTATAACAAATTATAAAGATGAACAGTTGTGAAACAGATAGCTCTTTTGATGGGGGTGTCAGAGTGAAAAGTGGGGGTGTCAGAGTGAAAAGTGGGGGTCAATCCCCTCCTTCCTTCGCGCTGCCCCGATCACTTTGAATTCACGACCGTTGTGATTTGCTCCGTGACGCCGTCTTCTGAGTAGATGAATGCGTGCGCTCGTTCAGCCGCCTCCCCCTCGATACAGCACAAACTCTGGATGTTATTGCTATAGCTATCTGTTGCAGAGACGCACAGCATCTTTACGAGCACTTTGTGAGACAGCTCTGCCATAGCAAGACCATGCGTCGAGACAATCTGTTTGCCGTTTTATAGTGGGGGTTCTGTTTCGGGGGGGGGGGGGGGGGGGGGACATCGAGGCCTTGTGTGTCAAACTCCACGAGATGACAGCTCCTCGGGAGAGAGCCCGCCGCTTCTTTGCTACGTCCGTCAGCTCATCGGGAGAGAACTTCCAAGTCCGTCAACAAGAGTCAACATTGCGCTGTATCGAGATATCGCCTTTACTCGCGGCGCCGACCGAACCGTCAGGCGACACGTAGGGGCGGCGGGAGGCAGGGGTTAATTCTACACAGCCCACTGACTTTGCGAGGGAAATGAGGAGGAAGAATAAAAGAGTTGTAAACACCTTTATGACTTCGTTACTTCGTCAACAGTCAAACGTACCCCCATAACATTGTGTGTAGTTTTCTTTCATGAAAGTTAGTTTCATGATTCGATAACAAGCTGAATGAATGTGTTCTTTAGGGCGCGCGTTATTTGTGCAGGGGTTGTCATCCTGTACGCGCCTCGGCTCGGATAGACAACGACGAGCCAAACGATACGACAACGGCAACATCACCTGTTATAAACTTAATTTATAATATGACAACGTCATCATTCATGTAGAATGAAAAGCTGGTCATGCGCGAACTTCGGAGTAAAACCCTCATCATTATCCTTGCCACACATGTCAAAATGGTTTCGGTGTAATGTGTAGATACTATATATCACGATATCGCAACTGCGCGCTTCACAAATGAATCTGTCGAAGTTGAAGGAGTTCTGTTTGATAGTTTTGAAAACCGTACATCATATTATTGAAGGAGACCATGACAGGCGATGCTAGATTCCAAGAAGAAATTGTTTATTTGGTTTTAGTTTAGGGCGCTTCAACGGTTCAATGTGTGTGGGAAGAACAGACCCGTGCTGGACAGCTCCAGCCTCAGACAAAGGGAAGAGGAGGGGGGGTGTCATGTCAACGTCGTTGTCATCGTGAGTGCCATCGGTTATAGTCCGGGGGGAGGGGGGGGGGGTCCTCCCTACTCAAGGAATGTCAAAGCTTTTTGCCCCTAGATTTGCTCTAATCTGCCAACGAGTTGC
This sequence comes from Sweltsa coloradensis, assembly GCA_024449915.1. Taxonomy (NCBI): domain Eukaryota; kingdom Metazoa; phylum Arthropoda; class Insecta; order Plecoptera; family Chloroperlidae; genus Sweltsa; species Sweltsa coloradensis. The sequence goes on along the minus strand of JAMZAV010011172.1, from coordinate 2,567 downwards.
TTTACGATTTTCTCGCCGGGTAGGTCAACATAGGAATGCTCTGGGTCAAATTTAACCTCGAACGGGAGTCAAAAGAAGTTAATTTACTTTCTTGAATTTTGATAACGTCGTTTGGTAATTTTTTGCATGTAATATATTTCTTTCGCTTCTGGAGAAAGTGAAAATCCTTGTCTTCACGTCGCTCGCTCCCATGCAGACCACAGCCCGGCCGGCTTGAACCAACTAGTAGGGAGTCCCCCAGGGAGGTAGTTTAGGACCGCGCTATATTTCCCGCGGGGCTCCTCGTGACACCGACCGCAGCTCGCTCTGGCGGGGCTAGACGGTACTACCGCAGTAGTTACGCCTAACTGCCAGGAAGCAATATCCACCCTGGCATAATGAAGTCGACAAGTACCCCGCACAGTTTCATAGACTCAGTGAGTGTGAGGGCAAAATACCTCACAACAAGGCTTCGCGAGACTCCGAGAGACGGTGACGTCTTTCCGTGTGCCGCATCAAGGCAGACGAACTTTGTATCGAAAAGAAAAATAAATACATCGGCAAAGAAGGAAACGTGGATCTATACCTTTTGAGGCTGTACAAAGTTGAAGAAACAAATGTTATAGATGTGTGTGATATGGTTTGGAAATACGTTGGGGGCTTATCTACTGATTGATAACATTATGATGACAGAAGGAGATAAATATCTTTGACTAAAAATAACGATAAATTGTCTATACTTTTAGATGCGCAGATAAGCCAGCCAGCCAGGGGCATACATCATCAGAGATAGGCCCTATAGCCGTGACCTTCAAGTTATTGATGCTGGTCAATAAGTTTCAACATTCTGTTATCAGAGGCCCGATTGGGCGGGGCGCCATCACGCTCCCCCCACCACGCTCTTATCTCCTCGGCAATCACGTAGCCTCGGAGAGCCAACCCCCACTCGGAGGCATAAAAAGTTTATTTATTTAGTTAAAATCTCGAGGATTTTGCCAATATCTGTTCCCTGCAAGGCGTCGGATTCCTTCAATCCTTATGGGGACATAAAATAGAATAACTGTCCACAAATATAGCGAGAGGAAATTCCACCGGACTTCTCTTCAGTTTTGGAATTTCTCTTCTTTACGAAGCCTTCACGTTGCTGCAGCGAACTAATAAAACGAGTGATATCTCTTACTTTCACCGAGCGTCGTCGCCGGCGTCTCCGCGCGCGCCACCCAACAGTTCTCGCGCCCTCCGCGCGGCAGATCTTTCGTCTTTAACCCTCTTTAAAAATACTAAAGTTTCGCAGTGGACGAGGCTTTCATAACGTCCTTTCACTTAAACATTCATTTAATGAAATTATGCAATTGAGGTAGCCTCGCTTTTTGGCCTCAGTTGGGGGTGGAATGATCAATGAAGCGCGTCATAAATAAAACGAATAATAACATTGCTTTTACTGGGTTGAATTGAATAATGGCCCACTATGTTTTTCGGCAGTGATATTTATGACAACTTAAAGTAGTTTTACAAAAGAGGTCGGATATTTTCCGACTCCAAAAACTGTGCGCTTTTAATAATTGTATTTCCTTACAAAAAGCAATTTCACTGTTAACTTCCTACACAACAAAGGTGATGAATCATAAATGTATTTAAATGTTGAAACTTAACTAACGATATTGCAAAACAAGCTAAAAACTTTAAATTAATTTTAAGTGTGCCGTTTAATATGCCTGGGATCATTAATCAAGCGCATTATGTAGTCGTAAGTAAATTAATGGCGTTGATTGATTGATGTACTAGGTATAGGTTAGTGCAAAGTAGTGGAACTGAGTGGATGGAAAGTTTCTGGACGTAACAGGCTGAAACAAACTCCCACGGTCCACCCCCGTCAGCATGACGAGCTAACAACAAGGAAATAATGTTTTGTGGATGGTTGATGGTGACTTTATTCTCGTTTCTAATGCAGAAGGGCGATGGTTCGACTCCCGGGTTAGTCTTGAAAGATTGAACAGATTTAGAGCGCTAGACACTTCAATGGAAGAACTGCATTTCATAGTGGCACTGGTTGGACGTATCTTGTTGGTTTATTTATTATTCAGTTTAGTTATGGGTTATGGATGGGTCTAGACTGAGGATTGATCTCATAACGTCGCAACGAAGGATACTAATCTTCGCAACTTATCTCTGAAGGTACCAGGTGGCCGAATAGTTGCAAACTAGAGTATGATGGCGAAACTTTTTCTTCTTCTTCTTGGTCGTCTGAGATCATCAATCACTCTGATAAGTTAGGCCAGGAGGCTTCAAACTCCAGACAAGTAATCTAATTTCATAGCGACTCGTTTCCATGTCTGACTGGTAGACACTGCACGCGGAATGAGGATGTTAGCAGGAGATTAATTTAACCCGTCCGTGGTTGCCAAACTTCCGACATTTAAATTGCTATCCGGTAATATTCATATAAGCGCCCTCTCAGAGTACGTTTGCACTCGTGGGCTGGAAACTGGGTGCATGGCCAAACTATTCTTACAAGCGCCACGTTGTGGAAACTTGGGGATCCATGATTTTTGTTGCGATGAGGAAAATCATGAGGACGATTTAAAACT